>WSTG01000584.1:0-15979 GCA_019616325.1 Ceratobasidium sp. 394
TCTCAGCGAGGAACGAGCGTCTCGGAGATCCGATCACGCCGGACGAAAACCGACTAGACCGGATGTGGAAGAGACTACAAGGGAAGCAGTCAACTTGCCATCTACGCTAAAATCCAAATGATCCACGGTCAGGTGACTGATTCACGCGTCGAACGCGAGGCTAGCCCCTGATGAGAAGTCGCCCCTGAAATGAATGACGTCGGCCGACGACTGGGGCGTCGGCGTCGGAGAAGGGTGTTTCGGCGTCGACGGGCTTGGTGACGACAAGGGTGGGAGTGACGATGGGAGGGTGGGAGAGGGGTGGAGCGGAAGATCAAGACGCGATCGGCCATTAGGAGTCTGGTTTAGGAGACAGATTGGCTCGGATCTCGTGCCCTCTGCCTCACAGGTATATAAACACCCCGCCTGACCTGCAGAGGACAACGACCACCACCATGTCCGACAAGCCCACCTCGACCGCGAGCAAACGACGCCTGTCCGGCTTTGGCGGGGCGACGACGGTTCCACAAGGCGCGCCGCGCAACACCCATGTGCAACTTACCCCGATGTACGCGGGCATGGCCGCAAACATCCTCCCCGACGGCTTCACCGTTGAAATCGGAATCAGCATCCACGACGGCTCGTACACGATCGACAACGTCTATGAGAAGATCAAGTGTACCCAACACCCGAGCAAGGCCCCCGGCGTCATCGAGAACTTTGTGATCAAGGCGATAATGCAGTTTAGCACCGACCATATGCTCAAGTTTGTCGCGTGTGGCTTGTCCCAATTCCTTGCCGACCTGGCCCCGGCTCTGCCCAGCCGTCTCTGGCTCGAGCTCGATGTCGTCCCGATGGTACGCGATCGTGTTTCGATTTGTGTCCCCGCTAACCCCGCGTTTCCCCACAGCTTTTCCCCGTACGCACCATCAACAAGCCACTCCGCCCCGGCCTGCCCGTCTCGCGCGCCGACGGTGGCCCAGGTGGCGACCAGCCCAAGGACGAGTCTCTGCTCAAGACCGTCACCGACACGCTCAAGGCCACGTCCATCTCTCAACAAACCGGCACCCCACGCAGCGTCGACGAACAAGCCGACTCGGCCGTCCGAAAATGCGTCATGTACTTTGGTCCGACCCACAATCCGCGTCTGTCGATTGGGTACCGCAACGAGGTCGAGGTCGACGCCGCGGGCAAGATCCGTTTGCTCCATGGGGTCGAGTATTACCGCAATACGACGCGTGATCCGACATGGAACGCCGTCATGCACTATGCCAAGGATCTCCGCGACCGTGGTGTCAAGATTGGCTTCTTTTCGAGTACCCCGCAGGGTGGAGGTGTCGCCCTGGTCAGTCGTCGCGTTGCTATCTAGAGGAAAAAATTAACAATGCATAAATCCAGATGCGCCACGCCCTTATCCGTTTCCTCACCCTCGTTGGCGTCGACTGCAAGTGGTACGTGCCGAAACCGTCGCCGACCGTCTTCCGCACCACCAAGAACAACCACAATATCCTCCAGGGCGTCGCCGCCCCCGACCTCCGCCTCACCGTGGAACGCCAGGAGGAGTTTACAGCTTGGATCGAGTATAATGCCAAGTGAGTTCTAGATTTTTGGTCATTGTTGTGGGTGGCTGATTTGGTGAAAAGTCGGTACTGGGTGAGCGAGGGAGGGCCACTTGCCCCTGGAGGTGTCGATGTTGCGTTTATCGACGATCCACAGGTTTGTCCCGTCCTACTACTCCCTTCCACTCTAACAGAATCTCGACAGATGCCCGGACTCATTCCCCTGATCAAAAAAGTCCGCCCCGATCTGCCGATCATCTACCGATCGCACATTGAGATCCGGTCCGACCTCGTTCACAAGGAGGGTAGCCCCCAGGCCGAGGTGTGGAAGTATTTGTGGGATCGAATCCAGTTGGCCGATTTGTTCATTAGTAAGTGTCGTAGCAAAAACTAGGGGCAGGATGTTGATGTGAGGGTAGGTCACCCGGTGAACAAGTTTGTGCCCAAGGAGGTTCCGAATGAGAAGTTGACGTTGCTAGGCGCTGCAACGGATTGGTAAGTCGCGCTCTCTTGAGCTTGAATGACCTACTCACATGTAGTTTGCACTCCCCAATAGGCTTGATGGCCTCTCCAAGCCACTCGGCGACTGGGATCTCGACTACTACATGAACCTCTTCCGCCGCCAATGCTCCGAAGCCCGCCAGAACCGCCTGCACTGGCCCGACCGACTCTACATTGCGCAGATCGCGCGCTTTGACCCGAGTAAAGGCATCCCCGACGTGATTGATTCGTTCTGCAAGTTGAGGAAGAGGCTCGACGAGATCCTGTACGTCCATCTATTTCGCTCGAGAGGGGATGTTGACTTGACTCGGGGATCAGGCCGGCAAATAGGACACCCCAGCTGTTGATCTGTGGTCACGGCGCGATTGATGACCCAGATGCGAGCATCATTTTCGACGAGACGATGGCGCTGCTCGAACTTCCGCAGTATGCAGCGTACTCGAACGATATCGTTGTGATGCGCATTGGGCCGAGCGACCAAAGTGCGTCCTGCCCCAGTCGTCAAAGTCTGGTTTCACTGATCTCTCGCCCTTTCGCCCGTAGTGCTCAACGCGCTCCTGACCAACGCAACCTGCGTCTTGCAGCTTTCGCTCCGCGAAGGTTTCGAAGTCAAAGTCTCTGAAGCGCTCCACCACGGCAAACCTGTCGTCGCAACCCAGGCAGGTGGTATCCCGCTCCAGATCCAACACGGCAAGTCGGGCTTCCTGGTCCCCGTCGGAGACACCGATGCAGTCGCGCAGCATCTGTACGACCTCTGGACGAACCGCGAGCTCTATGGCCAAATGAGCGAGTATGCGCGGAATAATGTCTCGGATGAGGTTTCGACGATTGGCAATGCGCTGTCGTGGTTGTATTTGGGCAGCAAGTTTAGCAAGGGCGAATATATCAAGCCGAATGGCGCGTGGTTGAATGATTTGGCGCGCGAGGAGGCTGGGGTGAGCTGACAAGGTGTTTGTTTGTCGTGGTTGGAAGCTGATGGTGTTTGTAGGAACCATACAAGGAGGGTGAACCGCGTCTGCCGCGCGGTGGCGTCAACGTTGTTGGATAGATCGAATAGATGAAGCCCAAGAAAGAGAGAAATTTGTGTATGAGAGCTCGTGGAGTCGTGAATTAAATGTGAAAGTATTCTATCTGCGAGGAAGAAGACAACGAAAGCTGCATATTTATACGATACATCAAAGGAGAAGCAAATACCGGACCGTGCAAAACCCATTTCTCGTGCTCACGCTCCCTCGCCGGTATACCGATAGGCCACCATCGCTTCGATCTTGTGCAAGTCGGTGCTAAAGCTCCGCAACTTGACCTGCTGCGCCTCGGCAGCAGGCAACAAGTGCGCGTCACTCCCGACCCATTCCTCGACTGGCTGCTGCCCATTGTCGCGCGTGTAGGCGAGGAGTTTGAACGTAGTTGGGTCGTAGTGGTCGGGAAGAAAAGTGATGGCGCTGCTTATCTGTTTGAGAATCGCGCGGATTTCGGATTGGATTTCCGAGTCGGGTTTGGGTGCCACGCTGGAGAAAATGTGAGTCGAGGGAGAAAAGGTGGAGAGGAATAGGGCTCACGTTCCCTCGAGTACGCCAGCGACCGGTTCCGTCAGATGAATATCAAACGTCCAGCGCTCGAGCGACTCGCCCGTCTCGCGCGATAAAATCGCCAACACAATCTGCGATACATCTCCTTTCATAATCCACTCTACCACCAAAACCCAAACCCAAATCAGTCCATCTCTCCTCCCCCCATCACTCCCATTCCTGGACGTACCATGAACCTGCTTCAACACCGTATCCAAATACCTCTCCAGCGCCGGATCCTGGCTCACAAGCAGCGTCTGTCCATACTTTTTAACAAAATGGAAATCGTCTTGCGGGTAGACGCCACGTTGGTAGAGGATTGTGTAGGATGCGTATTTGAGGAATTCGGTTACGATTTGGGTTGAGCCTTTTAGGGTTATTGATTTTTTGGTTTTGGGGGCGAGTTTTGTTGCCATTTGTGAGGTGGGAGGTGGAGGAGGTGGATGGAGGTGGTAAACCGGGAGAAGTAGGGATTGGGGGATAGACACGCGGTCACGTGAGGGTGAGGAGCGCGTTGCGGTTGTGTGTCTTTTGTTGTGGCTTGTGGCTATGATCCCATAAATGGTATATTTCTTAGTAGCCAACTTGAACGGGTCAGTGCCACTCGCTCTTGAAACGTCGTTCCATTCTGAAGCGGGAGGTCCGCACGCTATGACAGCACCGACAAGTACTCCACAAACCCCGAGTCCCTTGGTTTTCCCCAATAACAGTGTTCTGCGAACCATCAGTTGCCAGTTGTTTCGGTATCAGCGACTTTCAGATTCAGGTGTAAGTATTAGAAAACTTTTGAGACGACACAGCCACACGAACATACAGAAGAATATGGCAAACAAAATACATTTCAATGGGATTTCAACCGCTTCAGTATTTCATGACCTTGACTTGACTGGTACGAAGAGCGAACCCAGCCTATTGACTTGACATGTGCTAACATTACATATGAGCCTACTCTTCATCATTTATGTCATGTTCGTAAAGAGCAAACACCCCCTCTGCAGCAGTGAATTCTTGCTCAATAACCTCTGCGTGGTGCAAGCTGCGAGGCTTGATGGTGCACCCGAACGGTTTAGGGCATAACGCGAGTCCCTGAATGAGGTTAATGCTTCAGCCTCGGTCACTTGAACGGTGGTACATTGACCTACCTCCATGAAGTTAGACGTATCAACCGCTCGAGCTATGCCGGACTGCTGGTCGATTTCTGGTTCAAAGCTGAACGCCCAAAGTAGGTTCATGGTATTGATCGCCTGGTTTGAGGGGCCATCAGTACGACATGCGACTACAAGCTGATTGCTCACTCACGAGAGCGTTTTTTGCCAAATGGACCCCGGGGCAAGAGCGCCGCCCACTTCCAAACCAGGTCGGATTTCTTAGGTCGGGGTTATCCACACCAGGTTTGGTGCCAAATTCATGCCGGATCCAACGATCCGGCCAGAAATCCTCGGGGCGCTCGTAGATGTCAGGGTCATGACACATGCCCCATGTGTTGATGAATATTGTAGTCCCAGCGGGGATGTGAAAACCGGAATACTGTAAATGTCAATACAAGGTCGAGTGAATTCTTATATGGCTTACATTGATATCTTCAATTGTCGCGTGCGGAATCGCCAGAGGGCCAACCGGGCGCCAGCGATGACATTCCTTGATTATAGCTTGAACATACGGTAGATGAGGCAAATCCTCTAATACCGGCATACGATCATGCCCCACGACTCTATCGAGCTCAGCCTGTAAACAGCCCTTGGATTTTAGCGGCGACCACGCATATATGCGACTAAAATACCTGGGCGTTCTTCTGTGCTTCTGGAAACTCCACCAGAGCTAAAAATAAAATCCTTAACCAAGAAGCAGTCGTCTCGCCACCCGCCTCGAGCATAGCGCCGCCCAAATATCCGACCTGCTCAAAGCTCATCCCAAATTCAGTTTGGCGTGCCAAAACCTTCGGATATTATGATTCAACTCGCATGACCCTGCAGTATTTGTTCAAAGCGACTAACCTGCTCCATGAAACACCCGTTCTCTTGACCCCGTGCGATCCGATTCTGGGTTTTGTGGAGCAGCCCGTAGTAAAGTTTATGCTGTAAACGTCGTGCAGTGTCACATAGCGCTTTCCAGGGTGTGAGTGGCGTTGGAAGATACTTGAGAATGGGTAGGAGTTCTACCGGTGGGATAGCACCTAACTTTCATATCAGAACATTTCTCCGAAATCAGGTACGGCCGGATCTACTGCACCTGGAGCAAGGACCTTTTGCCACGCATCCTCCATTTGAATAAAGTCAGAAATGACTTGCGTTTCCAGTCGGGATGCACGTTGGCCGAATAGAATGGATAGTATGACTGAGTATGCATAGCGGTAGATATGTGTGAATAAAATTGCTGCCAAACGCCAAACGCCAATTGAGTAGGGGAGCACGGACTCCATCGATACCTTACTTACATTCGGGTTGGTAACGCAATCGTGTAGTAATTGTGCAGACTCGGCGCGTTGTAGTGGGATATGCTTTGCAGATGCGCGCTGGGTAAGCATATCATGAATGACGCGACGCCGGGTCTGCCAATCCTCGGCTGAATAGGAAACCGAATTAGAAACACCTGAGCAAGACTTGGTCATACGAACGTACTGTTCTGCCCTAATGCTATGTGCATCCCTTCTGTAACCAGCTCCGGGCCATACATGAATGGGCGGCCTACCGTAACGCGAGAGCGCCTCTCCATTAATTCCTTGACCACCGTCATATCGGTAAGAACAAGCACGGTTGCGGGTCCTATTTTGAGCTGGCTTGGCATTAGAAGGGTATACAACGACACGATAATATCATACCGAGTAGATACCACCGTATATGCGAGCCCATTCTGTCAACCTGATATAAACGTTAGTCGTGACATATGGTGGCTGGAGACACTCGGGATTCTGACTTGATATAAGCGTGGAGCTTTGGGAAGATATGGAGGTTTCCCAGAAGGGGAATAGTAGGTGGACCGTTTGGAAGATATTCTTCCCTCCTTCCGATGCGCATCAACTGGCGTACCAATACAATCGTCAAGGAGCCCAGGGCAAAGAATATTGGACTTTGCATGGTGGGACAAGTGCGAAGGCGCTAATGTCTACAGCTCGGAGAGGGGGGGCGAAGGACTTGTGGCTGAACGGTGGGGTAGTGACGTAGATATAGTACCAGCTAAGCATGTTGGATAGCCGTTGATCCTCACAGTTTAAACAAATCCCCAGAGCCGAAGACGTGGATATGATAGCCACAACCAATCGTCAAGCCAATCCGGTGACTATAAGGTCATGAAGCGTCATAGATGTGAATGACGTAGCGCTCATCACCTTTTACACTACACAATGCGTTCATCCCAGAATTGAGGTTTGCAAAGCTCATAGACTAAAATTTAGCACTGAAGAGCAGACCCTATGGTTGAGCTTTTCACAATCCGGAGTGAGCGCCTCGAAATCCGAATCAACGGAATAAGCATCAGCCAAAAGGACATCAACTTTCTGGGGTTACGATCCACTAGCCAATTCCCAACTCAGTTACAAGCAATTGCAACATGGTTGTAATCGGGTTACAATTGGGTTACAAGCTGCTATAAGCGCCTGTAACTCAAATGACGATGAGCCAGACCATTACTACGGGCTTTAACGTACTGGCCTATTGGCTGATGAACACAAATGGCTAGCACGCTGCCGGCGCACGTCACCAGAATAGGGTACTCTGGAATCATAGCCAAGTAACATGGTCCTATCCTTCTCATTGCGTTCTTGTTCGTTAACTGACACTTGCACGTCGGCAAAATCCCCTGGAGCTCCGGAGCGCCCCGTAAACGGGTGTTTGCTCATGTGTGCTCCTGATTATAAACGAGCGCTCGAGAGACAAAGGAGCACCGTGCTCGCCGTGCTCATGAGTGCTCGTTTAAAATCAGGAGCACCACGGCGCTCCGGAGCCCCAGACTATTTGGCTGAGCACCTTGATTTACGTAACATGAGCCATGGGTATCCTCAGTCTTTTAACCTTTTTTTCACATATATCACGCATTGTCCGATGCGCCCGGGCGCGGAGATCACAGTGATATGCTTTACACTCGACCGCGGCTGAAATACGTAGGTGAGGCGAGCTTTTCTGTCAGAGCGCTTCAGCCAAAAGTGCAAACTTTTTCGGTGCTTGGAAAGTACTTTGGCAAATCGCTATAAGCTCGCTTTGAGGTCGCTTGGTGAGCGATCTGGAGTGAAATACTGTACAAGATGGATGTGCGCGGGATATTGCGGTTACTCTCGAAACAGGGGTCAAGAGGTCGCCTGACCTGCTCCAAGCCATCGGTCGAGCGAGGGCTTGACTCGAATGGTGAATGCTCAAAACCATGATACCCACATAAAGCGACAAGAGGTGTGTCTCTATCAGCTAGCTGGCATCCGTGGTTCTCATACACCGGATTATCCGGTTGCACCATAGAATGTTCCTGCTTAGACATGGATTGAAGTGTCCGGCAACAAAAGTTATGATTTGATAGAAGCAGCTCGCGAGGTTGACTTCTCAGCTGTATGTCATGTGGCATCGCTGGTCGGTGAGGGGGGGGGGGGAGAAAATAAATGTATATCACAACAACGGTGAGACTACATATAGCTGGTGCAAAACCTGAGCGCCGGGTCCCATAAAATTAATTTATATCTCTGAAACCCAGTGGCGACAGGCTTTGTAAGGGAGTACGGACTGCAGCTCAGAGTAGCAAGCCATAAGGGCGGCATAAACGAAAAAAAACCTCGAAGCCGCAGTAGAGCAGATCCAACCAATAGGCTTAGAGGAAAGGCTATATGGCACTTGCTACATCTCAGTCCCTTCCGTCCACGGCTGAGTATTACTTGTCCTTGCTCCGCGGGCTGCGTCACACAAGCTCCCCAATTTGGATCTCATAGAGGGCAATATTTGTGTGTATACGTCTAATGCGATAAAGAAAGCTAATTTCGCAGACTGAATTAGAATTACAAAATAGCCCTTAAAATTCACCAGGAAGTGAAACACCCAGCGCATTCAGGGCAGTGAGATCTACTATTCCAGTATCCTTCACTTTTTGAGCATCGGCGCCAAAGTAGCCTGGATCCATTCATGTTAGTGTCTAAATAACTGAACGTGAAATATAGAGCTCACGAGGTGTCATAAATTGCCACTCGATAAAACCTTGAAAGCTGTATTCGAACCCTTGAATATACAAGGCAACTAGAGGGTCGACTTTTGGGCCAAACGAGCGCACTTGAGCTTTGGCATCGACATATTCTTGGAGACGCTTCCGTGTGAGCTTGTCAACATAGTCTATCGCACCCTCAAGGTCCAATTGATGGTTCCACATGACGACATAAACGAGATTATGAGTATCTCCTCGTGCGTACTCGACCTAGATGAGCAAGGCAGGTAAATTTTAGAAGACGTGAGCCCGGCTTTGTGAACTGACCGGGAAGGAGTAAATGTCATTTGCCCAATTAACAATGTCGTTACCAGCCACCAAAAGCTCAGCAATGATCGGGTCATTGTGGACTTCGTCGGGAAGGTCGAGGCTGAGAGAATACTCGAGCACGGCTAGCTCACGGACACGTTAGAATGGCCCTAGTGACTCGGAACAAACCTTACGATAAAACATCTTGGTTGACGACGTGTTTTGACGCACATTGATATACTCTTCGACAGTTGGAACATGGTCCGTGGAGCGGTTCACGGTCTGCTGGAGAACCGCTTGGGTGAAAAGGTCAGCCGCATCAACAAATCGTTGGATGGTGGCCGGGCTGGAGTTGGCTCGCATACGGTTGAAGAAACTGGGAGTATTCATCAGCATATGACTTGGATATATGGTCTGAAACTTGCCTCTGTAAAGCCGCCACAATCTGAAGCCCAGGCTGTGCGGTGTCCGGGCTACGCAGCGTATCCATGATTGTTCCAAGGACCAACTTAGCCTTGTCGACATCTTGAATTCCGTCGACATCACTTATATCGTCAAACTACAAAGGCCTCAAAGTTTGAGAGTTACAATGAGTATGAGGTTACTTACTGCAAACAGCCATAGCATATAGTCCATACTAGGTCGGAGGTGCTCCAGGTCAGCATCAGCGAGAATCAGGGCGGCCATATGCCCAAAGCCAGTGTCAAAGAACTCCTGTCGCTTGCGGCCGGTAAAAATGCCTAGAGGACAAATATGTTAGTTAGGAAGTGATCGAAGAGAGAGGAAGAAATGTAGTTGTACGATAACTATCGAACCATGCATACGAGCCGGCCTCTGCTTCTTTCCAATTAGCGTTGAGCTTGCTCTTGAATACTTCGCCAGTGTAGCCAGCAATATCCGGCATGCGAATCTTGGCTGGGAAGGACAAGCGACCAATGATCTTGTGTTCAGAGTGATTAGGCATGACGTTGGACAAGTTGGGAACTCAGGCGAGTGAGGTGGAAGAGCTAATGCGAGAGGAGAATGATGTGTTGGGTGGATCCTCTCATTTCTGAATTTATATACTACACCGCCCCAGCAATGTCCCTCTTTCTTGAGGTACGCAGACGTCATGAACGCCGTCATAGTGCAAAAGGCGCAGGCATATTATCGGTTCTGCATGAGGTGTAAAAAGCCATCATGGTGGCTTGAGACGCTGAATGATACATCACCAAGTCTAAAGGTTTGCAATCGGAAGAACTCAAGCCCGTGCGGACGGGATTTGCCGCGACAACCTCTTTCTTGGTATAAGTTCGGCATGAGTCAAATTTTATGGGCGTCTAAGCTTGTCTTCAACTCAACATGGGCGCGCATGAGAATAGAACTAGCGGCTCGGTCTGAGGCTCAACGGCATTGCCAGAGTGAAAAGAGCCCAAATAGGTCGTCACATCCGGCCTTTATAGCGATTTGCAAAAGTATTTTCCAAGCGCCGAAAAAGTCTGCACTTTTAGCTGAAGCGCTCAGGTAGAAAAGCCCGCGTCACGTACGTATTTCAGCCCTAAATCGAGTGTGAAGTATATTATTGCAATCTTTTTGCCTGGGCGCATCGGACGATGGGTGATACATGTGAAAAAAACAAGGTTTATAGGACTTGCCTGTTTCGCAAAAAGTCGTGATGCCGAAGTGTCAGGACCAGCACCAGGGCCAGTAGAGTACAAGACTACACATATGTGCCATGTAGACAATCGGGGATATCAATTCATTCCCATTTGGCAAAGGCGTTGGCATCACAAGATCTCCTGCGACTCCTGTGCCGTGAACAGCATGTAGAAATCAACGGTCACTTCAGATATTTTACCAGTTATACATGGCGTCTATATGTGTGCATTTCCGCGTTATTGGACTTGTTGCTCGCCTGGTTGCCCCGGTATTGCAACTTTGGCGACACACGCAAACTCCTATAAACCTTATTTTTTCACATGTATCACGCATCGTCCAACGCGCCCAGGCTTGAAGGAGGTTACAGTGATATACCTCACACTCGATTTGGGGCTGAAATACGTATGCGAGGCGAGTCTTTCTGCCGGAGTGCTTCGGCCAAAAGTGCAAATCGCTGTAATATCGAGGAATGTTCGAATCGAAACAGCCCTACCACTCTGTCTCAATTTTGCGTCCCGGAAGTCAAGGATCACATTATGATCCAGCAGAATTATTACCAGAGTAAGCGAAAGCACAATAAACCTTCACAATTCGTGCTGGACCCAGATAAGTCGATCCTGACGAGCGTCAACCACCCATGGTTGTCCATAGTCAAGTCATTTGACAGTGCTGGAGTGGTTTGTTGTGATATTCAGAAGGGCCAATTAGCAAGCAGAAGACAATCGAAAAGGTGTCCCATCAACCTGTCGCAATATGAGAGTTTCTGACGGCGGAAGTAGTGGGTTTCTTCGAAGGGCGGGCGATGTATCGAGCAAAGGAGGGAAGCCCTAGTAAAGACCCTGAGACGCGTGTCATTGAGCGGATTGGATGCGAGCAAGCTTCAACCAACTGAAATTCCTGTCTAGTATGCACATCCCATATGCGGATTGCCATGTCCAGGGAGGCGGAAAGACTGTATGCCCCATCGGGCCAGTACCCAACCGACCAGACCGAATCTCTGTGAGCTCGCGGTGGCTGACCTATAGTTTGGCTGGTATGCGCGCCCCAGATGCGGACAGTCTTGTCACGGGAACTGGACGCGATACATGCGCCAAAATTGGGCGAATAAGCAACCGAAGTGACACCGCCTATGTGATCCTCAAATAACTAACATTCAACCTTGCCAGTGTGTATATTCCAGACACGAATAGTCTTGTTGGAAGAGCTGGATGCAATGCATGCACCGTCGAGGGAGTACACAACTGAATGGACCCAAGGCCTATGAGCCTAGAGTCGACGGCTGACAGGTTCGCCAGTGGGCATATCCTAAATGCAGATGGTTGTGTCAAAGGAAGCGGACATGATGCGTTTGCCGTTGGGAGAGTACACAACTGAGGTTATGCCTTCTGCATGACCATGGAGAGCTTTGCCTACAGAATTACCTGTGTATGCGTCCTAGATGTGGATAGTACCGCGATCAGAGCCAGATACGATATATACACCATCAGGCGAATACGCCACCAATTTGGACCAACCCTCGTGGTAGAATGATGACGGGCTGTCAGTCTGACACGAGCTGACGAGGCGCGTGTCCCAAATGCGGATGATGCTGTCCTCAGAGCCAGGAGCAATGTACGCGCCATCAGGAGAGTAAGCAACAGAATTCACTGGGCGTGCGCCAGCCTGAAGCGGCTGACCTATAGGCTGGCTGGTGTGTGTGTCCTAGACGTGGATGAACCCGGAATCGGAACCAGACACAATGTATAGACCATTGGGGGAGTATGTCACCGACTGGGTAGTGTGATGTGAAAGCTAGACAAAAAGTATGCGTCACCGGGGGGATGCATAACTCAGGGTACAAAACGGCCAGGACCCGGATGTAGCTGATCTACAGGTTGCGGGATGTTCATGCCCGACGAGTATATGCTGCTATTTTGAAGCTTTGGCATGAGCGTCCAGACCACGTTTCTAAGTCATCAGAAAGTATTGGGGCATCT
This sequence comes from Ceratobasidium sp. 394, assembly GCA_019616325.1. Taxonomy (NCBI): domain Eukaryota; kingdom Fungi; phylum Basidiomycota; class Agaricomycetes; order Cantharellales; family Ceratobasidiaceae; genus Ceratobasidium; species Ceratobasidium sp. 394. Next base: position 12,643 of record WSTG01000584.1, read on the forward strand.
CCAATCCTTCGAAGCCGCGGCACACCTATTACCTTCACTGCACCTCGAAGCATAGCCATGTATTGCATAGACACAGGTAGGTACACTGACCAGAACTGTAGCATGGAGATATAAATGTGGGGTGTGCTTTCTGGAACCACTGTTGACGAGACTGCCACCACAAACCTCCAAGCGTCGGCAACAAGTCAGGTCTAGAATGCCAAGTCGGCATTCGGGGCCCTGCCATTCAGTGAGTGTTTATCTTGTATATTGGCACAATTACATACCTGCAGCCATGGGTGTAAACTCTGAAATATCTTCACTGCCTCAAATATGGGATGCCTGAGATTCATGACCTCCATCCGTAGTAGCAGCCGTGTATGCAGGAAGTCATAAAGAGCAGCCAGGAGCTTTTCAGAATGGCCCGCCAGTACCAAGTGCGTTGCCCAGTGCCGACACGCATACCACTGTGCTGGTGATATTGACTCATCCACCCTCTCATCAAGATCGACTACCTCCCGGTCCAGCCGGTACGACTACTCGAGGTTACAGATGTTAAATGATGGGCTCGCCATGCCCATAGCCTCGAAGCATAATTTCGCGAGCAATGCGCCATTGTTTCGAACACCGAAATGAAACCTACTCGCCTGCCGCGGATCTACGAGATTAGTTCACAAATGATTCATGAAGCCTCATGTCTAGTTCACCGTTGTTCGACAATGTAACACCGGGAGCAGAGGACGCAGCGCAGTATGTACCAGATCGAAGTCTAGCCTCAGCAAGCCAGCCACGACACTCATCGTCAAAAGCTCTTGGACCCAGGCGGCAGTACCGAATACATGCATAACCTCAGCTCTTCTTGAGTCGCTCAGAGTGTTCCGGTGGACCGCCTCTGTAAGTATCTGAATATAAAGCCCATCCATGTCCCGGTTGTCGGCGTTTGCTGTGCGGGAAGAAACGTCGAGTAGCCGCTTCAGTCGTTCAGCTCTTCCGGAGACCTTGTCCAGTTCGATAGATCTCAGGGCAGAAACAGCATAAAAGAACCACCCTCTCAATCGTTGCGCTGGCCATCCAATTTCATCATCGGGCAAACTGAGGTGCTCAAGCTTGGCCTTCAGGTAGATCTTGACGTCCTCTTGCGCGAGTGTATGGTCGACTGCGTACAATTGAAGTTCCGCTCGTCTACCCCCGCTTGGGCTAGCCTGCACACGGTGTGATATTATCGGATTCGGGTGACTCGAGATTAAGAACCTGAGAGGAAAGTCTAATGAATCCTTGAAGCAGACGCCTAGTATCCGGTTTACTCCATCCTCGCCTTCGCATTCCTCGAGACCATCAAGTACGACAACCACGTCAACGCCAAACGTATGTCCGACGCTTCCGAGTGGCGTGGCAATCAGTCTCTTGAACTGCTTATCGACTGAGTGGTTGTAGATGTTATGATCCTGCTCGAGTGCACTGGAGATCGCATATCGGAATGAACGCGATCGCCGGGCGAGTTGGTACGCCACGCTAGGGAAAATCCGCTTCACACCTTGACAGTTCGGCGAATATCGGTCGCAGAAGAAGCTGGCAGCGGGCCTGCCCGAGTTCTCGAGGTGTTCGCACAAACTATATGCGATCGTGGTCTTGCCCCTCCTCGTATCCGGCATACATCCAGTTCGTCGTAGGTTCCCCGAGCCGCAAGCGCTATAGTGTGCTTCTGGGGAGTGAGGTAGGTGTTCCAGGCGCGTGTCCTAGAGCAAACAGTACTGCTTAATGGGGTTGATGCTGAGAATCTTTGTTACTTACCAGGATCTCGTCGTTCATGTTCCATATTTTCGTGCTTTCGCTCAGCTACGGATTGCCTATCACCCTACGAACACCTTGGAATTGCCAAACTCTGCTTACCATAAATAGTGCGAGGATAGTCCGCAACCGGCGATAGCACCCCAGCACATTGTCCACGCCCTCCGCTGCTCCCCCGTCGGTTTTCGGCTCGCTAGTTTCGGTACTCTTGAGCAGTTTAGTCTCGTCCTCGACACTCCTTTGTCATACATCAGAACTAGTTAGACCCATGGCTGCATGTCTGCGACACACCTAACGAATTTCCCAATACTGTCGAGAGTTATAGATGTAGAGTCTGCTTCAAAGTGATCTGCAAGAGCGTGGAGGAGATCGTTTAGATCAATGCCCAGTTTCTTGTACTCGTCGCGAGCTCTCGCCCGATTCTGGTTCGACCGCGTGTTAGAAAAAACCGGGTTTCCATATTGCGAGTGTTTAACGCCTACCTCAAATAGCCCGATACACCGTGACAGTTGATCAATCGTAGTCGCGAGTGGTCCGAACGTGTCGGCCTTGCCCACTAGCATAGTCCTGAGCCGTTCGAGTCCATACCAGTCGGTGCGGCTTAGCTGGGTGTCCAATTCGGGATTTGGACCAGTCTCTGGAGGCTCTTTATCGTAATTTTGAAACAGGCGACGTAGGCCACGCTCGACGCGGCGCAAAGTAGCTTTCATTCCGTGTTCGCGCTCCGGCGGCATATTATATTTGCAAGCAAGAACTAGCGTTGGCCTTCTGATTGATTTCGGACAAGTTGGTTGTTGGGTGCCTCGGGGTGCCTGGTTGTGGTTGAAGTGATGCTGGCAAGTTCAAGAGGCCAGGTTCGGGAAGGCTTACGTGAGACTCGGCGTTTGGGTTTTGGCCGAGCGACACATACTCAATATGTACTTCGAGTGCTGTTATAGGGGCTGAAAGACCAACTAACGGCGCACATAGTTTGCATACGTCGAGTCTAAATTCCTAATAGTCACTCCAACATGATTCCAGCACAGGTAAAGCGATAGCATCCGATAGCAACGCAAAGCGCAAAGAAAACCCACTCCTAATCAAACAAAAACTCATACACGATCCTCAGCGCAAGCACCACCAAAGGCGTCAACCCAAACATCACCAAAACCGTAAGCACAACAGCCACAGCCACCGGCTCCCGAATAAACAAATACAACGACAGCTGCACGAAAATCGAAACGCACCCCGCAAACGAAAACAAGTAAAACATCCCAATCGTATACCCCCACGTCGCGTCCATACCAAATGCGCGCAAGAGGGCAGTCTCTTTGAGCGGGTGCAGCAAGTCGGGTGGGAGCGGGATGCCGTCTGCGACTTGACGTGGGAGCGAGCCGGGTACGAGGGCGAGTTTGCGTGCGCGTGTGGAGAGGCCTGAGATGCGTTCGAGGACGAAGAGGGCGGAGGTTGTGGCGAGGAGGTTGGAGAGGAGGCCGAGGTAGGAGAAGATTCGGAATGCTTGGTTGAGGGGGGTTGGTGAGTTGGTTGCGTCGATTAGGCTGAAGAGTTGGGCTTCGACGGCGGCAAATAG
>WSTG01000585.1:0-10726 GCA_019616325.1 Ceratobasidium sp. 394
CCAGCAGGCTTTCCCTTTGCTTCGGCAACGCAGTCCTTGAGGTCCGCTATGAACTGCTCAGCCATGGGTACCGTCAAGCGCTGTGAAAGGGAGAACGTGAGTGGCAATCGTTGGACCAAAAACTCATCACTCACGGTGCAAGCAATGTGCACAGCAGCAGGACCGTTCAGTGCGTTGAGATGCCACCCACGGCGGCTCATTGAATCTCCGACTTCAAGAACGTTGACAGTTGCGCCTTGAACCGAGGCGTGAGTTCGCACAATTGCTTCCCGTCTTCGCATGAACCTACCGCGAGAAGATTCCGCAGAAGCAAAGGCCACAACCGAAGCTATAGGCTTTCCCAGTACCCGGAGTTCTGGAATATCTTCACGGATAGCCTTTTCGATCTTCTTGCGACACTCGACAATGTCGCGGCAGGATGCTTCGTATCCACTGGGAGGGTATTTAATATCTCTGTTTCAAGTTTCGCGGATAAACGACTTGCCTCTGACCCATGTATTGCATGGCCGCCCATGCACCCGCAATGAGGGAACCAGGACGCGAACCAGACATCGAAGGTGACGCATACACTCCACCTGCGCGGGACCATCAAGACACGCAAAGCGGGCATATCCAAGCATACGTACCAGACCATGTAGGATTTAGATAGTACTGATATCGCCTCAGATCGGCTGAGCGGTACATAATCACAGAAGAGCCCTGCATCAAAAATATCAGAACGGTTCCAGTGGACTCGTTGCATTACACACCTTGGGTGCAAATCCGTACTATGCGGGAATGGCTAAGTAATTGCCCCGATCGTGCAGATCCAAACGTGCTTACTTTGTGCGTATCACACGAGATGGCTGTTACGCCCTCCAAACGGAAGTCAAAACGTGGTGCATCATACCCCAACTTCTCAAGGAACGGCACGATAAACGAACCAAGGCACTAGAAGTAACAGACGTTGAAAAACGTGCACGAAGCTGCAGAAGCCAACGTACGCAGTCTACGTGTAGACCTAAGCGGTATTTCTTCGCCAGGGCAGAGAGTGCCTCGATATCATCCATGCATCCGTCTGGGAAATTGACTGCCGATCCAACGAGCATGATGGTATTTGCGTTACTGGGATAAGGTTAAGCTAGGAACCACAAGACAGCGATAGGTTTTCAACTCACATTGCTCGGCGGATATGTCTGACGTCCACCTGCCGGGTATCTGGGTCGACTGGAATATGATGAATCTTGATACCAAAGTACTTTCCAGCCTTGTCGAAAGCAGCATGAGCAGACGTCGGAATGATCCTGCAAATTGGCTCAGCCCCAATGATGCGAATTGTAAAATTGCGGGGCATACATCTCTGGCTCGGTGATACCCTTGACATCGCGCGCCCATTCGCGATGCGTCTTGCAAGACATGAGGATGGATTCGGTGCCTCCCGATGTCGTGGTGCCAGCTCCGTTGGGGTGGTTGTAGCTATTAAAACGTGTAATTGGTGTGATGGGGACAGTCAGGATGGCTGGGGGACGTACATCCTAAGACACATGGCAACAACTTCTGCCTCCATCTTTCGTACAGCTAGGTTCACGTAAGTCAGGATAAGATGAGAGCCTATTTCAGGAGCTTCGTACCTGGGAATACATCAGGATGGAGCGGGTTGCTCACGGCATATCGTTTGAAAGCGTTGACCATAATTTCCTATAACCCACCTCGGTTACGATCATCCAAACAACCGGTCAAGAACATACCTCCATGTCATCTCCGCCGTGATATACAGCTCCAGACAGTTTTCCAAGCTTCCATTTATCCCCTCCTCCGCTCTCCGCATCCATCCTCGCCATCTCTGCGTCAATCCACTCCTTTGTCCGGCCTTGCACCGGGAGCGACAGGTGTCGGACAACATTAGGCCCGCTCGCCACAAGTTTGCCTTCGATATCCTGTTTAGCCTTGGCCATTTCCGCCTCGACTTTGCGTTGTGCGGCCGGGAGTTTCAGGGCGAGCGTCAATACGCGCTGCGGAGGCCGGTAAGTGTAAGTAACGTCGTATGTACTAGACCATTGAAATGCGAGTACTTACGCGAGAGAGCAGGTCCCATATCTCCAAACACGTCGCGATCAACCCCCGCGCCCGCAAATGTCGATACGATTTTAAGCACTGGGTCGCTAGAACGTACGCGAAAACAATCGTCTTCAAGTTTCCAAACGTCAGCTGCGCTCGCAGAGCGGGAATCGACACTGGCATAGAGGTCGACATTCTAGCACGCGACAAGGGGTACTTTGAGGGTAGAGGACGACAGAGGGCGGAATCCGGCTTCTAAATACCACAAAATCGGAAGACTCGGTCACCAAGAGGCCGAGCCACCGTGTGAGCAAACGTGGTTACAGCGCTTAGCACCGGTTCCGCTCCGCAAGTCACGCGTCTCTCTATCCTTCTGTCACGATGCGCATGGTACGCGAAATTCAAAAAAAAATGAATGAGGAAGCCTTTGTGTATTGTTATTGTTTCTAGCTTCAACAAGATGACGAGTCGGAGGAGAACACCGAAGTGACTTGGGGTAAGTAATTACTTGTGCTGCAACGCGTGCCCCTAACCCCTGATTTCTACCAGAGGATCAACAGCGCATAAACAACTTTTCCAAGCTCAACACTCGAGCAACGAATCTTGAAGAGACGATCGCTAAACAAAAGGTAGGCTGTACCCATTATCCCCGAAAGCATCAACCGACGTAGATATAGTCCGAAAAAGAGGCCTTGGATGACCTCGCGATGGAATTGGAACTCGCCGACGAGGATGAGCCTATCGAGTAAGTCCCCAATAACACGCGATGACAGACCATCAACTAAACGACAACACTTCAGGTATAAAATCGGCGAAGCATTCTTCCACATTCCCCTCTCCCGAGCCCAAACACTCCTGACAAAAGACCAAGAGTCTGCCGAAGAAGAGATCGACAAGTTGCAAGCACAAATAGACGAATGCAACCAAGAGATGAAAGAGCTCAAAGTTGTCTTGTACGCAAAATTTGGCAAGCAAATCAACTTGGATTAGTGGTTTGTATGAACAGATCGTGATCGTGAAACATTCTCTCAAAGCGTGTGTATACTTGTACAGCAGTGAAATGGCTCAAAGCAAGACAACATAAGTGATGGTGAAAAATAGCGAGTCGTGATGGGTATAACCAATGCGAGTCTTTTTTACTCCAACGCTCCCCATAAGGCCAAACCTGCGAAAAACGTCCCGATGGCGACGAGAAGAGACGTGTAACTGGCGGTGTGAATCCCGATTCGCGGCAGGGCTTCGGCCCAAACTATCGTCAAGATGGAATGCAAGAGAAGAACGAGGCCAAAAATAATGCCACGGAACAACCATGTGCGTTGCTCGGAGACATAGGCGGCAGAAACGAGAAGGGTGAAGCCCATGGATAGAAGCTGCGCATCGATACGTTGAAGACATGAGATGAATACGGGTATGTTCTGTTGAATGAATTCAGTGGGGGTTTAGTGGTCACAAGGCAATTGTACCCACCGGTAGAGGAACCCCAAATACTAGCTCAAGTGCTTCTCTATCTCTCAGCTGGATGCCCTGCACAAGGTCCTCGTCAACAATGGAAGCTAGATCCGAAGGCGACAAGATCGCCGCCCGCTTGACGTCTTCGTCCATCGCACTCGAGGTAGATCGTGAAACCGTCCTAGAGTCGAATTGGAGGGCATTGATAGTCGTATTGCGCCAAGTTTCTTCGTCCCGGTCGCGAGCTTCAAAAAGATCCTTGTACAACGCGAGTTGCTCGTAACCTTGGAAAATGCTTAATCCGGCCTCGACAGTGCTCCTGCATCTCAGTTAGACAGAGGCATGTGATTAAGAGCTAGAGCGCGCACCAGCCAAGAGCCATCCACCACACGTCTCTAAACGCCTCGTCTTGTGGCGTTGGATAGGGGGTCCATTGCGGGTGGCCAGACCATGCGTGTAGTCGCACACCAAGCAAGGATAATACACCAAGTCTTAAGCCCTCTTGGGCGGCAACTGGCAACGCGTGATGAGTATCCTTTTTGAGCGAGTCGTAGTGCGGTCTTACCGGAGCAGACGGCAGCCACAATTACACTGCCGAGGCTGGCCCATCGGCCGCCAAACGTGGCCGCTGTATAGATCGGTGTCCGACACGCATAGGCCACGACCCAGCCCGCAGCACCGACGAGAAAAGCGCGACCGTGCGGTACGTATGGATATGGCGTATTCGAGTGGGGTTGGTCCCGGGTAGGTGCCCATGCAAAAGTGACAAGGAGGACGAGCCCAGCCAGTAGCAAGAAACAGGCAAGAGGAGCGAGCGCAAAAGACCTTATGACTTGGGCGTATGACACTGCGAATTACCGAAAATTACAGTATTAGCCTCTGATTTTTTGACGGCGTGCCCGACTTACTGTCTGGCAGCATAACCGACTCTTCATACTCGCTCGACTCGTTGTCGTCGAAAACGACCCCCTGGTGTACCTCTGTCTCTTCAGGCGGGATGAGCGGGGTGCGTTCGTCTGGGAAAACCGCGGGCTGCTTCCCCTGCGAGCGCGAGCGAGTCGTAGACGCAGCAACATTTGGGCCGGCGTCTTCTTCGTTGACGGGCGAGAGCGAGCCATAAGATTCAGACCTACGGGCGTTGAGGCGCGAGGCCATTGCAGCAGCGGCCGTGACAACAAAGCTCATCACAGAGGTTATATAGCGGGCAGCACGCAGCAATCGCCTCGAGAAGTAGAGATCGCGCAATGGCGAATTGCTCTGTGCGATTAGTCAGCAAACATCCGATTTAAGCACAACACATGCGTCGATGAGCACGGTCAGCTGGACGACAAAGCCTGATCCAACGCACTCGTGACTAGTCTTCTGCAATGTGTTAGTGCATCATCAGATCGAGCCCTGCACTCGCCGTTGGTGGCGCAAGCCTCAAGCCCTGCAGCAACCAGCGCCACTCGCGAGTTAAGGACACCCATGCAGCCGCAAGAATCCCGGCCGCTCTGGAAAAACCAGGGATTACAGCTCCTTGTATGCGCCTCGTTTATTAGGGTCATTCAGAGCTGCTAAAACAGCTCTAAAATGAGCCTAAAATCGCACCGGGATGGATATTGCATTTTAGCGCCGAGGGAAAAACCACGCTGCCACAACGCTTAAACCTCCGAGTAATGGAATGGATAGGCAATTTGGGCCGTGAATGACCAATGTAGGCCTTTAAAGCTTCGTATTTGGAACAAAATTTGTCCCAAACATGACTCGAGGCTAGTTCCTTGGTCACTGTATGCGTCATTTTGAATCTCGTTTCAGAGGGTATTTTAGGCCTCGTTTTACAGTTATTTTAGCAGCTCTAAATGACCCTATTGTTGCGCAGGATTAATGCAAGGTGCTGCAGCTGGAAAGATGATTGAGTCACTCTAAGCGCCACTAGCACTGCCACTGCTGATCTGACTCGCGATTAAAAAAGTTATATTAGAGGCACTTGCATGCTTCGGTTATTGACCACAGCACTCCGCCCTCTGACACGCACACACGTTTGCGCAACAACCCATAGAAACAATACAACGCACGCATACTTCTATAGAACAATCATGTCAACACCAGTAGCAGAAGGCTTGCACAAGGATCCAGTAACTGGAGAGATGATCTCCAAGTCGTGAGTCATTTGGGTTTACATTTGCAAGCTTGGGGGACTTATGCTGTCCAAGCGAGCTCAAGCGTCGTCAAAAGGAGCGCGAAAAGGCTGCCAAGAAGGCTGCAGCACCCCCTCCGCCTGCAGGCAAGCCCAAGGCTGACGCTGGGCCGAGCGAGGATGACCTCACTCCAAATGTTAGTATTCCTCCGTGTTTCGTGTTTGAATCAGTCTCATCGTCATATTTAATATCGCATCCATGCAGCAATACTTTGAGCTTCGCTGTCGTCAGATCCAGAAGCTGCGCGAGACACAAACCCCCAATCCATACCCTCACAAGTTTGACGTGACACAGTCCATCTCGAACTATGTTCGCGAATTTGGCAAGCCGGGACTCATCGAGAATGGTGGATCTCTACCAGACAAGACTGTAAGTCGATTCGGTACAAACTATCATCAGGGTTCGTTTAACGAGCTTCATAAAGGTTTCTCTGGCTGGCCGAGTCCACTCTATGCGATCTTCGGGAGCCAAGTTGAAGTTTTATGACCTCCGTGGCGAAGGAGAAAAGGTTCAGATTATGGCGATGGCTCAGTAAGTCGCCTGAGACCATATTCGGGCCTGTTTCTCATCTTGTTCAAGGGACTCTGACTCGCCCGATACATTTGTCGACGACCATTCCGTTTTCCATCGCGGCGATATTGTCGGAGTCACCGGATTCCCTGGCCGTACAAAGAACGGAGAGCTATCTATCCGTATCAAGAGCATCAAGCTCCTCGCCCCCAACTTGCACCAACTTCCGACGCAGCATTTTGGTTTGAAGGACCAGGAGCAGCGATATCGCAAGCGGTACCTGGATCTTATCATAAACGACGACACTCGCCGTGTGTTTATAACCCGGAGTCGAATTGTCAGTTACATGCGCAGGTTCTTTGATTCCCTCGGCTTTTTGGAGGTACGTGCATGCAGCATAGACAAGTCAACTTGCGTTTACACATGAAAATAGGTCGAGACACCCATGATGAGCATGATCGCAGGAGGTGCAACGGCCAAACCCTTTGTCACCCATCACAACGATCTCAAGCTCGACCTCTTCTTGCGTGTCGCGCCGGAGCTCTACCTCAAGGAACTAGTCGTTGGCGGCCTCGATCGCGTCTACGAAATCGGCCGTGTCTTCCGCAACGAAGGCATCGATATGACTCATAACCCCGAATTCTCGATTTGCGAGTTTTATATGGCCTATGCCGACATGTACGACTTGATGGATTTGACCGAAAGCTTGATTACCGGCATGGTCGAGTATCTTACCGGCGGCACCAAGCTCGTGTTCCATCCCGATGGAAAGGAGGGCAAGGATGGGAAGACTCCTCGGGTGATGGAGATGGACTTTACGCGGCCTTGGAAGCGGTTTGATATGATCGAAACGTTGGAGGAAAAGTTGAACGTCAAGTTCCCTCCTGGAGAGACTTTGCATACGGAAGAGGCAAACAAGTTCCTGCGCGAGTTGGCTGCCAAGGTGAGCGGGTTGTTTGTGGAACCGGGCTCGGCCAACTACATGTTCTATTCTTTAGCACAACGTCGAATGCAGTGAACCCAAGACCAATGCGCGTCTGTTGGACAAGGTGCGCCCGATTCAAACCTTGCTGCAACCTCAAATTAATCTGAGATATGTAGCTCGTCGGAGAATTCATCGAACCACTGTGCATCTCTCCTTCGTTCATCGGTATGATTTCATCGCGCTTTACGACATTGTGCTTATCTTCTGGGCACCAGTCGGTCACCCTCAAGTAATGTCACCGCTCGCCAAGCGCCATCGTTCGCGTCCAGGCCTCTGCGAGCGTTTCGAGGGCTTCATGTGCACCAAGGAGTTCTGCAACGCATATACCGAGCTGAACGATCCGTTTGATCAGCGCGAGCGCTTCGAAGAACAGGCGAGTTTGCAACCCTATGATTCCTCGGGAGATGCTTGACGCGTGTCCGTTTTCAACAGGCAAGACAAAAGGAGCAAGGAGACGATGAAGCCCAGGCTGTGGACGAGACCTTCCTGAATGCGTGAGTCGGAGTTTTCGTGTGGCTGAATGGTTCATTTATTGAGCTTGTGCTAGCCTTGAGCATGGACTGCCGCCGACTGGAGGGTGGGGGATTGGTATCGACCGGTTGGTGATGTTTTTGACCGACTCGGCTAGTGAGTGCATACCGCCTTGTTTAGCTGCTGCCTGCTGACAAGCGCTCAAACAGCTATCAAGGAGGTGTTGTTGTTCCCGGCAATGAAGCCCGAGGCGGCGGCGCCAGCGCCCGGAGCCGCGCCTCCCCAGGGACAGATATGAGTCATTACGATAATATCCTAGCCTTTGTCCACAATTAAAATACCATGAAATGCGGGAGTCACCTCACTTGCCTGTGGCGGGTCCCGTGCTTGGCCCCTGAGCTTTGTCATATATGATACTTGGGTGGCCGCGGGACGTGCCTCCCATTCAACCTCACCTGCCCTTTGCAACGGCGTCTCCTGTACAAAGTCATTGCACTTCATAGACTTATTTGAACTTATACCACCCACTGTATTGCTGCTATGTCTTCTGATTATGACATGTCCGAGGGCGAAGGTTCTGGTTCGGACTTTGATTACTCGGATTCGGACGACGTGATGCTCGACTCGCAGGCTGATGGTTCGTACATCAATCGTCTATGTCGAGCATGTGGCTAAGCCCGGACTGGCGCCCAGTTCCAGAGGACGAGTTATCGGATGGCGACGATGGCGCTTTCGCCATGGACGAGAGTCTGATCCTCAAAGGCAAGACCAAGACGTACGAGGTCGACCACAAGTCTCTGAGCGTGGAAGAGCTCGAGAAGCATATGGAGAAGGATGCAGAGCAATTTGCTGGTATTTTTGGTCTTGACGTAGGTCGTTTCTCAGTTGTGGCGCGTGTTGCGGTAGCTCACTGTTTCGCGCCTAGCTTCCCACGGCGATGATGTTCCTGCGATACATGAACTGGAACAAGGAGCAGGCGATCGAGAAATTCATGGAAGATCAACAAGCGATGCTGCGAAAAGCTGGTATCATCCCTCCCGATTTCGATTCTGCGTCGTCTTCCAAGTCCAAATCCAAATCCAAGCCCAGCAAGTCCGAACCTTTCATGTGTCCCGTTTGCTGCGACGAAGAGCCCGAGAAGGTCCTTTCTCTTGCATGCGGGCACCGGTTTTGCTCGGAATGCTGGGCTCAGTACCTGGAAGGCAAGATCCGCGGCGAGGGAGAGGTGCAGCTAGCATGCATGGCGGAAAAGTGCAAGGTGGTTGTCCCAGACGCCTTTGTATTTGAACACGTCGGGCAGGTGACCAAGGATCGATTCCGCGAGGGTCTGGTTCGACAGTTTGTCGCGAGCATACCGAAGCTTAGGTTTTGCCCCCACCCGTCGTGCGTTTACACGGTTCAATGTTCTTCGGCCGCCGGGCGCAGCTCGTTGGATACGATCGTTCCTACCGTCAAGTGCGCGGCGGAGCATTCGTTCTGCTTCGGATGTGAACGTGAAGGCGATCATAGGCCCTTGATTTGCAAGATCTCCAAGCTATGGCTGAAGAAGTGTCAGGATGACAGCGAGACAGCGAATTGGATCAAGAGTAACACGAAGGAGTGTACGAAATGCCAGAGTACTATCGAGAAGAACGGTGGTTGCAAGTGAGTGCATACATATTTCTTTGTGTTCTGCGTCTGATGTCGCGTGCCCAGCCATATGACGTGCAAGAAGTGCAAGATGGAGTAGGTTTTCCACTCTAGCGCGAGAGATTCGCTCTGACATTGTTCGTAGGTTCTGCTGGGTTTGCATGGGGCCGTGGTCGGAGCATGGAAATGCCTGGTACACTTGCAACCGGTTTGATGAGAAGGATAGTGTCGAGGCTCGTGACTCGCAATCCAAGAGCAGGGCATCTCTAGAACGTTACCTCTTTGTGAGTTGATTTCTGGCTCATTACTCTACGCGATTGACGCCCCCTTTTAGTACTACAATCGCTACGCCAACCACGAACAGTCGGCGAAGCTGTCTTTAGACCTTTATGCAAAGACGGAGAGGAAGATGGAGGAAATGCAAGTGACCTCGGAGCTCACCTGGATTGAGGTGCAGTTTGCAAAGAAGGCTGTTGACGAAGTCATCAAGTGTCGCAACACATTGCAATGGACCTATGCGATGGCTTACTACCTGGTAAGGAATCGGGCTCTGACATTTGAGCATTTTTTGCTAACTGTTCTGTTGCTTGCAGGAGAAAGGTATATACATATTGTTCTGAACTATGTTGTCAACTCACATAGATGTTTCTAGGAAACGAGAAGGAGTTGTTCGAGGACAACCAACGGTGAGTCCATTACTGGTTGGGCTCATCTGGTGCTGACGTCATCGCTAGTGACCTCGAGAAAGCCGTCGAGGACCTTTCTGAGCTGCTCGAGCTGCCAATAGAATCGCAGGATATCCCGACCCTGCGCCAGAAGATTACAGACAAGACCGTAGGTCATATTGCCGAGTCTGGGTTTTGATTGCTCAGCCCTCCTTTAGGTCTATGTATTGAAGCGGAACGACATCGTGCTGGAGGACACTGCAAAGGGTAAGCACGAAGGCAAATGTGTCTAATCCTAGCGCTCTAACAATAGATAACAGGATTCCAGGATGGTCGCTGGACTTGGAACATCACCGTCTGAACGTTTTCATTCAAATCACTGTATGCTTTCCGTCTCCTGCGTCCACATTCCCTTTGCGCTAGAGACTGTTTTACCTTACCATGCACACTATGTATCAAAGAAATGACTGTTTCATTCATTGAGGCTGGGCGCTATTAGTCGGAGCAGTGGCGGGGAGTGAACAAATAGGCCGAGCGCGCTTGTTCGCCGGCATCGCTTGGCTGTGTGATAAAAAGGGACCAGGACCCCCATCACCGACGCATTGCCTTGTCAACCCCTTCAAGACCTTCCCCAGCCCGTGTTGCCGACCGTCACTCCTTTCCGTCCCCCTCTCGCGCCTGGTCATCGCCCATTAGACTTCCCCTCCAGACTTTTCGCGAGAGCCTACCATGCTCTATCTTACTGCGGATAGATTCGCAGTCTGTGCGTTGCTTTCTGCCGTTCGTCGCGTTGTGGTTGC
>WSTG01000586.1:0-15975 GCA_019616325.1 Ceratobasidium sp. 394
TTACTGAACGACCTCTGTAATATATATTCGCCGGCTCTCATGTGTTTGTTTGTCTCATGCCTGTGTATTTGTTCAAGCGCTCCTGTATGCGTACCCCTCCTGCTTTGCCCCGTTGTCTTTTCCGGACTGGAAACTTGTTTATTCGTTCAGAATTGGTCATGGTTTTGGTTAATTTCTTTGTATATGCGTTTGTATGAAATCGTCTAAATACTCATGTTCGTTGCACGCAAATTTTGGGGTCTCTGATAAACACGGCCCGCCGCCTTTTAGGCAAACGGTCCAAGCAATTCATTATAGTACGAGGCGGCAGTGGTCGACATGCTGCACATAAATTACAGTCAATGATCCAGAGAGCACTGTTTGGCGTCTCATGAAGGGAGGACCACAAACAACCAAACGCATTGATACCAACTCATTTTTTGAGATCGCTTAGTGGCGCCCTTGCCCCCCCTGCTCGTCATAAAATACGTTCTCGGATGGATGTGAAGCCAGTACGCTGTGATAAGAAAGCGGGCTAGTCGGTAAATGACCCTGATCCCAACCGGCTTGGCTGAATGGATCGCCTGACGATTCGCCCAACTGTGGATACGTCGACGGTATCATTGGGGAGGATTCTTGAGAATGAATCCCGGAGCTGTAAGGACTTTCTGGCTCGTCTCGTCCCCATTCGCGGACAAAACGATAGAACAGATTTGACACCTCTTGGTCCTCGGATTCATGTTCCGTGAAGGGGTCCAACGCGCTTGGTTGCGACGCCGATGACGATGCGATAGGTCTGAAAATACATCAGAGGTACCCTACTTAGGAATAGAGCTGCGCATACGACTGAGGGGTCTGCTCCGGTAATGCTCCGTCGAGTTGTTCGGCCAGCTGTCCAGCACAAGGCCAAGTTGAAGCAATTTCACGCAACGCACGCGTGCATGCATTGGCTCCCTCTTGAGCAGTCGAGCGCTTCTTGACCGCCGACTCGGAAGTGGTGGCGCCCTGGAGGAGAAGCGTGGCTCGACACGCGAGTATAGCCTGGCATGGCAAAAGAGATGACTTTAGGCATTCATCCGTATAGTTCATAGACCACTTGCCTGGAACATGTTACGGGGATAATAACGAAGGCCGTGCGCTTGTTCAAAGGTGCGGATCAACTGTACAATTTTGTATGCTGCCCGATCGCACATCTTGATGGATAGGTCGGCAAACAGCCGGGAATCGTGACTGGTGGGGCCGGATGTTTGGCCGCGTTGGTAGAGCGGCCGATGAAGGTGCATCAAAGTCCACCAATAGCAGATGTTGAGCACGATCACGTGTGGCAAAGGAGCCGAGTTCGAACGGACTGAGATCAACAGTTTCCTAGGCAGGTTGTTGAACCAGGTATCCAGTTGAAGACTATAAGCAAACCAATTAAGCTCATACCCCGATGTGAATCAAGGACGCCGTACTGTAGATTAATCACGGTGCTGTCTTCTGGAGCATCATTGATGTCGGGGTCATAGTAGCTTGATACGATGATGTCAGCAGATAAAGCGTCAACACACGCAACATTTACATTGAGTCGGCGATCCGCGTCATGATTGTCGTAAGCTTGCAGCTTTCGCGGAACACCAGAGTCGTCCGGTTCGGTTGGGCGTCGGCAGCTATTGGTGCCTGCGGCGGCAACCACGGCCATGGCCGATTATCGAATTCCGGGTCCACAACAGGAAGTCTAGTTCCGGGATGTGGCAATGGCACATCGTAGTTCCGCCCGTACTCGAGTGCCTAGTTTCTATTGAGTCATGAATCGGTTAAACCTCCGGACAACACACCCCGAGCTTATCTGTAAGATCAGCCCACGGTCGATTCAGCCTTTGCATCCTGGTCGCAGCTTGAAACATACCTTGAGCAAAAGTCGACCAAGAGCTCCACCCATGAATTAATGTTTCAAGAGAAGGGTTGACTTGTGGGCTCGCTCCGAGATGACTTTCGGCAAACAAATCGACTGAAACCCGATATCAGCCACCCCGAACCCAAGAGTCGATTCAAACCTTACGAGCTCGAGCCGCCCGTATGCTCATCCCTGATATGCTAGTGATCAGCTGGCTAGAACTAAAAATTAGCTTTTGCGTACGTACCCAAGTACATGTAACCTGCATCACGCTCTCCGATCCCACTGCAATATTCGGCGAGTAGCGCAAGCGCTTGTACCAGGCTTTGCGTCGGGTGCGAGAACTCGTTATCTAACAGCTGCTTGGCCCGGGTTGCAAACTTGCCACGAGTCGCAATAGAGCTAATTTGCGGATCGTCTGAGAGTGCGGTTGCAAAGGCGAGCAAAGCACAGTGCAGGAGCGGAGAGTAGTATGGCATTGAAATTTTCAGAGACGCTGGGTGGGCGTTGAAGTAGAGCATATTGTGTAAAAACAGCTCCGGTATCATAGGTAAAAGCCAAAGGGTCTGGTAGTTGAAGAAACGCTGGAGGAGTGTGTCGTGCTCGTGTCTCGATAGCTGCGTGTCGCCCAGCGGAGGAAGATGGCGGCTCCAATCGAATGTGAGGCTTAGTCTGGCTCCTTCCGACAACTCCACAACTGGGACCGACGTGTTGATATGGAAGATGTACTGATAGATTGGTTGGGACACATAATGGCTGAGGATTGGTGTCGGAGGGTGTTCCATATATGGCAACTCGCTTTCTGGCCGCAATGAAGGGGGGACGCTTGGTATAATGGAACTGCTTGTCATCTAACACGATCCATGGGTCAAGAGGGGGACTAGGTGTATTCACCGTTACGCACCACATGTTGGGAGAGTTGCGGAAAGGCGCCAGAGTCCGAGGAGCTCACTAGGAATTGTGCCGGCACAGAGTCTGCTTGGTTCCATGTGTCGGAAAGATAAAGGGTGGCCGTGTTGGAAGAAACGACCGGTGTTACTTCTCCAAGGTTGGTTTGCGCCTGCAGACGTGCAACCTCGGCTTCAAGGACTTGTATCTTGGTGCGCAGAGTTTCAACGAGCTGCTTGGTTGCTGGGCGCCGAGCATCGTCTTCGCGGCTCCACGAACACTGTTACGATTGTGGTCAGCGTACGATTGGCGTTGAAAGAGCTGGAGCAGTCACTTCATGTCCCTGTGAGCGATTATGAGCTTAGGGCACACATTTCATAGCTAAAACCTACATAGAATGTACAAGTACCGCAAGTTGGGTGGACCCCGTCGCACTTGCAACGACGGCGGCGACAACCGTTGCAGGCGCGGGTAGCGTATTGGCCTCGTTTCTTAGACGGTCCTGCGCTAGTGGAGTGCATGAGTAACGACTCGTATCATCGATCCCAAGGATGAGGATTATAAACGACCCAACATCGCTGTTCGAGTAAGCGTAAAAACCCCCTAAGGCGAAAACCCGTCGGATTTCCGAGTCACGCTGTATGCGCCTGAGTCACGTGGTTGTGTCCTTTTAGGCGCTGGTAGGCGTTTCTTTATAAATAGTTCAACGTAAAGTCGAGGGAAATACCGCTTATGGACTTGCGTGTATATATGTAAAATACTACTGCATATAGTAAGTGAGCGGACGTATGATTGAGCTCCACAGCGATGCTTTGGGATGGGTGATGAAGAAGCGCACGAGGATTTGTGGCGGATCCCAAGAGAGTGTGAGGCAGCAGCGTGCCCCGAAAATCTCGTTGGGTACAGCCTGCAAGGCAGAAATCTACAATTGTCTTTAGGTATTGCGTGCTATTGACGCTGGTAAGCCTGCTGCTGCCGGTGGTCGTGAAGGATGTAACATTGCAAGTACATGAGCTATAATGATAACGCCTATATCAGGTTGCAAGTAGTTTCACGCGAGAGCACGTTAAATAACTCCATGCCCCAGCCGACAACCCGTTTCTTGTTCCGAACAATTCCCTGCGCCCCTCGGTTGCTGTCTCCGAGGTACCATCGTCGGCAAGATTTGGACAAACCATCTTTACACGAGCAAAGCGCGGGGACGAAACAGCAAGAGCCAAGCAGTAGTGATTATTGCAAGGCTACTCGCAACGAGTAGAGTGGGCAAGGGCTGAGGTATCAACCAAGATGTGTTGTGCCAGGAACATAAACGGATGGTTAGCTTCGCAGCGCAGAATTCTGAACGAACCCCGTATTATTTAATACTCCACTAGTAATTTTGCACGTATTAAATTCGGAGCACATCGCCTCGAAGCCGAGTAGACGTAGAGGTACGCTTGCAGAGTGCGAAGTCCCCCGGGTCATCCCATTGGCTATAAGTCTGGGGCGCTGGGGCTTGGCATGAATCGAGCTCAGGGCAGGCCAGGGGGGCTGTGCCTGTGATGGGGCCTGGGTGTTGGCAATACCAGGGATGTCCAGCGCTTATGCGTGACCAGATTTGTGGGCACGTAGAATGGTATATAATGCTATAAAACATGAGAATGGTAGTGACTTTTCTATAAAATCACAATGCTCGCGCGGTAGAAACAGCTAGTGTTCTCTAAGCTTGCCCTTCATGTCTCTTGCGCCTACAAACACCCCCTATTCGTCTGCATTGTCATCTGGGCTACCTCCGCTTCATGAGGTTGGAAAGACGAACAATGCCCAAGTTTGGTCATTGCACGATGAGATATGTAACCGCATCCTACAACTCTTGAAAGCCCGACATGCGAGAACACTCCAATTGTCGCTTGAATGTGGGGTCAATAAGCTATCCGAGCGGCATATTTGGTTCAAGCTGACCCCCAAGACTGGCCCGGAAGACCACGCCCTTCATATCGAGCCCGTCGGGACACTCCTCCTTGCATGAACAGCTTACTGCAGAAGGCTGGTTTGCAACGCACGGCATCGATTTATTCAAGACTTCGTCCCTGGATCCATGCCAATTCACTTTGGCTCGGTTCTGTGCGCCTTTGGTCCTGTGGTGTGCACGCAACCACCATCCGCCTGGACTTGTTCAGGATGAACTGTTCGAAGCTATTGTCGATGCTCAGCTGTAATACCAGAAGCATTTATGACTCACCGCGTAAAGAATACTCGCCATGATTCTTTTGAGGGAATGCGCTCAAATAACTTGTGTAACTGGGCCAACATCTTCCACAGCAGGTTTGCAAATGGATCACTCCTCGTATCTTGCCCCTTTCGTACTCTACGCAAACCTTTGTTTCGTAGCCCTTAATTTTATTGCGAGTTCCGATCGGCAGGTCGATTCTACAGGTACACCCTGCCGGTTCCAGCCCGGCGTTACCGCATATATCCCAGGTGGAATGGCCTGTACATTACTTCTTTTACATACTTGACCTTGTAGACCATGCGGAGCACTTCTCGAGCAATGTCGAGCAAATTTATTAAGGGTATACGCGCGATTACCCGTCATATAGATTTACACGCATTTGCAGGGATGGAGCCTGTCTCCCTTGTGGCCGCTCAGGGTCTTAGCCTCCAATCAAAAATAGCTATTCAATCTTGGCCATATGGGCCTAAGGGCGTATATACAAGAAAGAAGCAAGTGTCTGTCGTTGCCACGTTTACGAGAAGAGATAGTGTCCAGGCACAAGGTTGTCGCATGACTAGAGCAAGACCATGAGGCCAGCAGCGCCCATGATGAGTGCTGCCGCCGTGGTGCCCACCATACCGCCAAAGTTCGGTGCAGTGACAATGACGCCCGCATTGTTCGAAGCTGAGGGCTAATGGCATTGGGCGTGAGATTTGAGGCAAACAAAGACGTCGAGGTACTTACATTGGCAGCGGCAGATGAGGCTGAAGCCGCAACACTAGACGCGGACGACAAAAGTGACTGCGAGGTGTTTTGTCAATTGGAGGCAACAGAAACTGAATGCGACTTACACTAATAGCACTGCTCACTGGCGCAGTAGCTGTAGAGGCTGCGCTTGACAATGACTGTTGACGGGTCTGCGACGAGGTGGAACCGACGGATCGTGAGGATTGAGAGGACGATGAGGCCGAAGCAGATGCCGTGTTTATCGACGCTGGTGGTGACCTGCAGTGAGCTTATGGTTATGGAAAAACAGGAAGAACTCATACATGATGTTCCGGAAGGTGAACTACTGCTACTTTGGCCATAGACTGCGGCAGCGGAGAGGACAGCGACAACGACGGAGAGCTTCATGGCGTACAGAGGTGGAAGTAGAGCGTGAGGTGTGGGGTACACGGGATCTAGACTTTATACGCGTGGAGAATGCGACTGCGCACGATTGGGTCGATGGCGCGATCACGTGCGAATATTGGGGAATGACGTATTGCCTCTGGGTATGACGTCGATTAGCTTCGGTAATAACTGTGTCCGGAAAAAACGCGCACTACCAGAGAGCTCATTTAGCTATTGGTCGGGAACGCATATACCCCATAATATGAACATAATGTCACCTAGAGACCTGACCGCGTGGCCAGGCGTCAAAGCCGCATACACGCACAGCTGTTGGCCGCAGCCCCGTACCCCTGTCTGCGTCGTCTACTCGTCTACACCGTTTTGTTGCGGGCGTTAGCACGTGATCCCTGGTTTTCGGCTCTTTCTCGTACACGTTTTCTCCTGTTCTCAGGCTTCGTCTCCTAGCTTGTAGTGTTTATTAGTCGCCTTGGTCCTCGGCTGGCTTCCCGCTCGCTGAGATACGCATCTTTTGTCTCTTTCCCAATCTCGTTCATTCTCTGATTGTTATCTAGCTTGTTTCTTTTGTCTATCTTTAGGTTCGCAGACTACGCGCTACGTATTTCCTCTGCCAACACTGTCTTCGCTCGCTCCATCTGGTGCCCCGGTACCGTTACTCTGTACCTCGCCTTAAGACTGCGCAACCTGCTCGTGGCACATGCGATCTACTCGCGACACATAACGGGATGCTGTCTATAGTCCTATAAGCACAGCATCGCAAAAAAGGGAGCCAGAACCTTCCTTCCCTGGCCTTGTCATACGATAGAAGAGAATTAGTGCATACACCCACGAATGGATCTCGAATCATTTCCGACCTCCTTACAGGGATCCACGATAATCTTTGGGGTTGATGCGACCACACGGAATACGTTTCCGTTGAGTTTCTCGACCACGTTTGGGGGCTGTGACCATCCGGCTAGGCTTACCAACAAGCTATCCCGGAATTTACGGGAACGAGAACGTTAGATAGCCAGGTTACCTGGGACAAATCACCGTACTGTGATCCTCCCAGCTGATAAGGGGATTTGATCCCGCCCGAGAACTTCAAAGTATCACCCAAGAGGTTAGTACATTTCGATCTCTCTAAAAATTGTTAGAAGCGGTTCGCGTGTTGTAACAAGGCACATCAGTAGGATGTTAACCCGTGTACTACAACTCTCCATCGGCCCCGCAACCAGCGCAAACCCCATCACGTGAACCATGAACCCCTCGTTCTGCCCAATGATTGTCCCTAACCAAACGCTGTGGATGATTAGTAGGCCAACATTTCGACCTCCAAACACCCTACCGGTATTCATGATGGTACGAGACAGAGCTTGTCTGTGAGCGGCTTTGTTGATCCATGCATTCGCTTTCCTCTCCTCCCAATGGCGCCCTTGCAAGCAGGTTTGGTCGTCCATGCGGAGGGTTCCACTTTGCACCCTTGATGCTCTCCTCTGACTTACTGCGGCACTGTGAATACTTTGCGTGGCCAACGGCCGCGCGTGACGGAGCTAAAAACCTGTAGACGCTGCTCGTACTTTATGGCTTGTCTGGTGGCCAAAGGATGGCAAACTAATACTGTACGCTGCTGGCGAGATGCATGTTGCTGGGGTATGCTCTACTGTTTACTCCGCCGAATACTGCAAGATCCTCGCCACAGACCGTTTGGCAGCTATGAATCTGGCAGCGTATCGTGCTAGATGGTTCTGTGGCTGCTTTGATCACTGTGGGAAGCCCTCACGCCCTGCCTTACTTGATACAAATTCCATATTAGCACGCCGAGCTCTTGGTAACGTCTACCGAGCACTGCCCCCACTACCGAATTAGCTTGCGCTGTTCATACAGCGTATGGATCAATCCTAAGTACTATCAATATATGGGGGGCTATTTGCTCACGCTTCGCGATCGGTTCACTCGTACCACCACTCTTACCAACATATTCCATACGCTGGGTACCGACATCTGGACTCGAGCGTGGGTCCTCATTGTTCTGCTCAACTCTAGGTGCCCCTCACCCAGCCGATTGACAATGGACACTCTCAACAGCGTGATTGCGTCAATCATCCTGTGGTCTTTCAAAAAACCACTGTCGCCGTCCTTATAGATCGCTTTGATCCTGACGATGCTGAACCAAACAACGCATTGCGCTTGCATCTCCCAAATTCCCAGATGCTCCACGGCAAGGATATACCGGCGTCGACAACTAGTGGTCGACCGACTGAACCGCAGGCGACAGTACGAGTATGCTGGTCGCCAAGCCGAGTTGCAGCGCCAACGACAGGTGGAGATGGAAAGGGACCAGACGGTGAGGCCGAGGGCGATAGCTGAGTGTGCGAGTGAGCGCCGCCGGTCGACGTTGGATGGTGGCGTAGAGGACCAGTTCGATATGTTGTATCGAGCTCGCGTCAGGTCTATGTCTCCTCGACCCTTGTCGTTCGGTAAGCGTGGAGCTTTGCCGGAGCTCTCTGCACGATTTGAGGGAACCGATGCAGCTACCGGAAAGATGGAGCCGACCAAGCGGACAACCAATACTCCCACAGCTCTCCCGGATGAGTTCGAGTCTGGGAGCGCGGAGACTAACGAGACACATCAACCCGACACTGCAAAATCTCATGCTGCAGTTGCGGGTATTTTCGCGACCTTCGCCTCGCTCAGCTCCAACTTCGCTTTTCCTTCCCACCTCGGCTTTTCCTCGTCGTCTTCGTCCGATTCACCCAAACCCGCATATACCCCAAACAACGGGCCGCTGCAGCAGTATGAGCACCTGCTGGCCGGCCTGCTCACCCGGCTAGACGCGGTAGAGTCATACTGGGGGAGTGGAGGAAGCAGAGTTCGCCGGAGATGCAGCTGGGAGTGGCACAACAGACAGAAGGCAAGGTATCAATGGCGGATGTGGATGCTACGAACATACCATTGCCTGAAGATTCGAGCGATGAACCTGGTCAGATAGTGAGGCGGGTGTAGTATCTGCTGCAGCAACCGAGGCAGAGGTAGGGCAAGAGAGGGACTTGGTTGGACTGGTCGAGCGGGAGATGGATTTTTGAGCCACTTGGACCGCACTGTGTCACTATTCTGTACTATTTTGATCCGACTTCCCCCCTAAAATGAGACGCTCGATCGGGCCACTTCTAGTGATTATTTTTGCCCAGATGATCAAAATTCGATGATATGCAACGAGTATTTACAAAGTGTTCGCTCCATTCCGACGCCCCCACATTAGTGTGTTCATATCGCTCATGGTCGGTGCGGTCACTAGTGTGCGGTGATCTCAACCCCGAACAACAAATACTCCAAGAGTTTCGCTGATGATCCGTCCTCTGCCAAAACCTTGACGTGCTCACAGTCGTCGAGGGCCTGGTCTATAACCTCGGCTGCGCCACTCAAGTGCAGAACCCTTGCACACGCTGCGCGGGTGGCAAGGTACTGCCGGCTAGGGAGTGGAAGGTGGCCAGACGTGCTAGCAAATGAGATTTCTTCGGGCAACTCACGCCACATTCGAGGGTCTTGCTTTTCAACAGCGTATCTGTTTGCTTTCCCTAGGTTGAAATTCAGCGTTATGTTTTGAAATACACAAAGAATTGCGGAAACGAACCTCTAATGGCCCAAACCAAACCTGCAGGGTATCGAATGCATCATGAAGGCCTACTTGCAATGTCAAAGTATTTTCCAAGCGGTGCATATCTCTTCCGTTCAGTTCGTTGATATTGATGCCGCCGTAGCTTTTCAAAACGGCCATGGCAGAGGCAGCACAATCATTCTTAAACTAGGTGATTAGTTGACGGTTATCTGACTGTAAAATGAGGAAGTACTTTGCCTGGTTGCTTGTTTGCTCCTTGGGTAATGTGCGCAGGAAGAATGTGGGAACATTGCGTGTTTTTGAGGCCCAGCACATAATCAAGTGGAACGGTCTGCTGAAGGTGGCGGCTCCGAGTGAACAACTTGGCATCCGCAGCCCCGGTCACGACACAACGACAGTTATCTCGGATGAACGCCTGCACTAATACACTTATCAGTTTTTTTGAAAAACCGTGCAAGGAATTCATACTTGTTCCTTAGCTGTGCTGTGGTCTTGTGGTGGGGGCACGAGTCCTTCCATTATATTTTGACGACGCTCATCCACGGATTCTCCGGAAGGAGGGCTGGGTTGGTGCCTTTAAGGATTTGGTAGGGGCAGTAGCAAATGCGGCGCCGATTTGCATGTGCCACAGACCAGATGAGAAAAAAAAACACTCACAGGCGTAGATAAAGTGGCGGAGATGATACTCGGCCGCTTCTAGTATCTTTTGGTCGTTTTCACACCTGTTAATGCTCCTCGCCACATCAGACCGCCCAGCCGGACACGGCGCGTGAATGAGCATCCTGCCTAGAAGTCTGACTTTGACCTGGTTGTCGCGCTCGAAAGGTAGCAGTCGCTGGTATGCGGTTTGTGCTTCCGTATTCCCTTGAAATGCAGGCGTATCAGCAATATGAACGAAGGGAGGGAGCGCAGTTGCTTTCTATAGCAGCCATTCGCGTCAACAGTATGTGGCGGAACTGAATGAGTTGAGGCATTACAGTAGTTTGTCTCTGTATGTCGCTGCTTAAATCAGAGCGCTTGTGTCGCGTTGCGTTGCGTCCCAACCACAACACCATGGCTCAAACCGAAGCTGCCTCGTTATCTTGTATAAATGCTCCGATTGACCGCCTTCCTGAGCACGTTCTCTCTAGTATATTTGTTACTGTGAGGATTGGTGCAGGGTGGAGTAACATCCGACGAATGCGTGTTCCGTATATCCTAGCGTCCGTCTCTCGTCACTGGCGCATGACAGCACTGTCGACATCCAGACTATGGGACTTTGTCGACCTCTCTCTTCGTTCCGAACATCTTGCGACTCATCTGGCACGCAGCAAAAATCAGCCTATCAAAGTTAACATCTTTTTGGGGAAAGACGGCAGCGTCAATGTTCAAGAGTCATTACGGATACTGGGAGAGAAGCACAACTGGACTCGCATAGAGCACCTAGATATCACATCAGACCTTGAGTGCCTTACAGTCGGTGGCGCGGTTATAGACGCCCTGAACAGCGCGATCAATGTCAACCCCATAGGCATTTTCCAAACTATATCCGTTCATGTTACGGGTTTCAATGGTGATATGGATATAGGATCTGGCGAACTACACTTGCGTGTTCCACAATATCAAACTCTTCGCAGGCTCAGCTTAGTCCACGTTGCCCTATCTCCAATCCCAGGCGTCCCCTCGTTGCCATGGCTGGGGCTAGAGCACGTCGAGCTCAAATATGTTGATGTTGGGTTGCCGGATTTGCTGTTTCCTCTATTGGATTTGGCCCCAAATCTCACATATTTATCACTCCACGGTTCCCAGCTTCAACACAGACCTAACACCGGCACATCCACACCACGTTCAAGATACTCAATTTTGCTACCAAAGTTGGACACATTGCATTTGTGTGGCGCCGGGGGGGTGGCTGGTTTAAATGTAACATTCCAGACGCTCAATATGCCTAACCTTCGATTCCTCGACCTCACCGCCAATGGGAGCCATCGTTGGGCAGATATTGACTGGAATGCTATTTGCCATTGTCGCGGACTCAAACGCCTACGCCTAACCGGACTCTCTTCCGAGGCCTTGATAGGGTTGCTTTCACATATCGGAAGGCTAACCGCACTCCAATCATTTATGCTTTTTCCTGGTCAATCTACTTCGGATGAATTTGCTAGACAACTTGCTGGCTGGCTCTTGGAGACGTCTCACTGCCCAACGCTTCTCGATCTAAGCATATTCTTCCCCCTCGATAGTGGGTCTATGGGGATAATAGGAGAGCTTAGAGGCGTGAGGCCGTCGTTGGAGGTTTATGTGGAGCCGGATGAATCGGACTACGAGGAACACGGTACGGAACAAGAGGATATCTAGGAGGCAGAGGACGTAGGGGGTCAGGTGGATAACGACCCGAATTGAACATTGGGTAGCTACTCGCAGCAATTAGGTTTTTGGTTTATGATAGTCTCCGATGGCGAAACGTCCTTAGTGGTTTTTGTCACTCAGACATCACAACCCAAGACAAAACGTACAGTGGACTTGGTATAACCACCGCATACAAACTGTAATTCGCCGCCTTTTCTTGTCATTTCCGCGAACAAACCATCCTAATCCACTCGTAGTTACTTTATCATTCCCACAAAATCTTTTGAATATAGTTGTTGTGCCAGGTGTTTGGCTTTGTGTAGTGTTGCAGTCAGGTGGCTGGTTCGTGGTTTCGCCCCGCGTCGCCGCCTTTTCTACCCACGCAAAGTCATAACCATGTCTCAATCTCCAAATTCCCCATCATCGCAAGCTCTATTTGACATTCTTCCAGACTCAATCCTCTCTGACATATTCCTTCACGTCAAGTCTGCTTGCACAGGTTGGGATCACCAAATCCGCACACCATTCGCCTTAGCCACTGTCTCTCGCCGCTGGCGCACAATTGCACTGTCAACATCCAGACTATGGGACTACCTAGACGTATTACTCACCAACGAGCGTGCCACCACCCACCTGGTACGGAGTAGACATGTGCCAATGAAAGTCTGGCTTGACATATTCCACGCTAACATGAATACCACCGCTCTTATGAACATATTCCACACGCGAGGCACCGACATCTGGACCCGTGCACACCACCTTTGCATTATGCTCGACTATGAACGTCCTAAACTCAGTAAATTGACCATGGATACTCTCAATGGCGTGATCGACGCTGGCCATCACGGAATCTTCCAAAAAATTACCATCGCCGTCATTACATATAGATTGTTTTGACCCCGACGAGGTTGAGCCAGACACTGAACTGTGTCTGTATCTCCCAGACTCCCCAATACTTCGCAGCCTCTGCCTAGAACAAGTTGATCTGTCTCTAAAGCATCTCTCCCACGTCTCCTCGTTGCCGCTACTCCAGGAACTTGAGCTCAAACGTATCTATGTTGACATGGGAGATCTTCTATTCCCCCTGCTTCGTCTCGTCCCGAACCTTGTCAAGTTGTCGCTCGACAGTTGCGATATCTCTCTGGTACCTGTGCCCGCAGAACGCCCAAAAAGTTCGATCCCGCTCTCAAAACTCGAAAAGCTGACTTTGCGGAAGACTCGATCATTGCATTCCCTGAACATCCTATTTAAAACACTCGAGATGCCCAATATTCGAGCACTCAAATTTGGGGTCGGGCCGACGGCATGGGTCTTTCCGCCCCGAGCTATTGACTGGGGCGTTGTTTTCCGGCACCACACTCTCGAAAAGCTGGAGCTCGAAGGGTTCTCTCCAGAGATCATGGAGGATCTGGTTAAACATATAGACAAGCTTGGCAACCTCAAAAAGCTCGAGGTATCACCGGACCATCCCTGCGAATGGGTCGATTTCCCCTTTGATCTTGCCAACAAGCTCGTGTGGACGGATCATTGTCCTATGCTCCAGGAGGTGCAGTTACCCTGGAATGAGCAGCTTGACCCTGATTCCTGGGAAACGTTGAAGAATCTCAAGACTGACAGGCCCTCGTTGCATATCTATTTGGACATGGAGGAACTAGAATGTTCGGAAGAAGAGAGTGTTATGGAGGAAAGCGATTCGGAGGAGGAGCAGCACTCGGAGGAGCAGAGCTTGGTCGAGGAAGAGGGCGAAGGCGTGGAGGAAGAGGGCGGCGACACGGAGGAAGGGGATGACACGGGTAGTGGCTGCAGCTGAAGTGTATGTTGCAGGTGTCGTTGTTGGGCGATAATGATGCCGTAGAAACATTGAGAATAAAGTGTCCTTGACTCTAAAAGGCTCGGGTAACTCGGTGCAGCAAAAGCAAACCGCATATACTCGAGTGCTAAGTGATTCTAGTTATACAATTCGGCCAGCATGTTCGAAGGCGGACAATACTTCAAGTTGTTCGAAATATCCCGATCCCTCTGGGACTATATTCGGTTGGGTGACCTGAAAACACAACCTTATTAACGGAGGTCATTTCCTCTTGCTCTGGTACCTTCCCGCGACCGGTAACCCCCCAATGCGAGCTCAACCCAAAACGTTTCAACGTGTCCGGCCATGGTATTCATCCTCAGGTTTCATTTGACTATACAAAAGTCAGATGGCCTCTGCCGTACTTGGAGTCTTGAACGCTGGTGTCGTCTCGAATGTTTGGCCCTATTAGCCAATTGGCAATTTGTGGCTTTGGCCGTCCATGGCTCACGGCTCACGAACACTCCAACAACACGACACAATGACCATTACCAAGCTCAAATTTTATCCTAGTATCTTGATTGAATATTTTCCTAGGACTATTCTCTCAGCAACAGCAGCAGTGGTCATATCCAGGAACCGCTACAAATACTGGGAGACGTACAATTGGAACAACCTTCACTGTCCATTCAATTGTACCTAAAACACAGTATAATCTCGATACAATCAACATCATACATTTGAGCTAGATCAATAAGTTATATGCTATCGTCTACAAAGCACTCTAGTCGTAGAACCGCTCGTAAAAGCACAGATACGCCTTTGCCTTGGATACCTCTTCAAACGAAACCGGCCGCACGGTGGTATCGCTGATGTACACCCACTGTCGCTTGTCCTTCTCTTTTCCGTCTTTATCTTTATCCTTCGCATCTCCGCCTTTCACCGCTGGATCTTCGGAAACTGTCGGTGCGTCCTCGCCATCTGGTGTAAGAGGGGGCATGGGAGGAAGCGCAATGTAGGCAATATAATGACCACCGAGCTGTACCCCTGTCAGTTTCAGACATCACTCAACTCAAGACAGGACTTACCATAGACCCAATATGCACAACCACCGCATACAGCTTGTACTTTACCGCCTTTTCCTTTTCCTTCCCCCGACCAAACCACCCTAACCCAGGCCCGTTCGTAGTCACCTTATCATTCGCCCGCGCCACACCCGTCTTCTTCACTCGCCCCATCCCATATTCCTCTCGACTTGGAGCAACAAACGGCGCAATATCAATCACCTCGGGAAACGCTACAAAATCATCCAATTTGCGTAGGTTTCCAAATAAAAGTGTCCCAGCGCCGGCAACTTGTTGGAATCGTTTTAGGTGGATGACGAGTACGGGCGGTGGGGTGGCGATGAGGTATCGTTTAAGCGCGCGTCGGTGGATGTACTGCTGTGACCGTGGAATGGCCGTCAATGATGCGTTTGGATTGGGAGGAAGCGTCGTTGATAGTGCGATAGGCGTACGAGGCACGGGCGCTGCAATCATCGGCCCGAGTTCACTAGCCGGAGCGATCGATTCGGCCGAGTCGAGCGTGACACCCGACGACCCTGTCTCTGTCAACTCTTGCGCGGACGTATGCGCCAAGACGGGAGATGCGGGTGGAGGACTCGCCGGAAACGGCCGTGCGCGTTCCGCATCGGGAGACGTCATTTCGATCGTCGGGATTGTCATCATGAGCGCCCGGTCCTCGACTATGGGCGCGGAACTTGGACGCGGTAACACCGTATCGCGAGCCCACTGCTCGGGACCAGAGCCAATTCCGCTCGTCGATGCTGGTCGGAGTGGGACTCCAGGTGGTGGGGGAGGCAAAAGTGAACCTTCATCGGAACTCGAATCCGAATCCGAGTCCGAGTCTGAAGAGTCCGAGGTGTATGAAGAATCAGAAGCGGTGGTCGTTCCGACTGACTCTTTGCTGGGCTGTCCGCCTTTGGTTCCGTTTACGCCTGCTGGTGCTTTGCGTGCGCGTCCGAGTGGGATCCCGTGTGCGATTTTCCAGCATCTTCGGCACGCAAACGCATTGTCGCCTTCGAGAACTTCGACAGCGGTAAAGTTGCGAAGTGCATCTGGTATGCTACCTCGTCCGGAACTGAGCTTGAGCCAAACATCATCCATAGATGGGCGGGCGAATGGATCTAGTTG
>WSTG01000588.1:0-15951 GCA_019616325.1 Ceratobasidium sp. 394
TAGCTGGTCCATTCTCAGTGATGATACAGCTGGATCAAAAAGCGTCACATCAGGGAAATTGTTTTGGCTATTTCTCCATTTTAAATCCAATTACAGTTCTGATTGCAGAAATAGTAATGTGGCTGTGCCAGCTATCTGCCTCCCAAATTTGGGAAATTTGAAATTCAGGGTCCAGACATCATCGATTCAGTCAAATATGCAATATTGTCTAACTTTTGATCCAGCCATGCATTTTTTTTTCCCATGTGACTAAAGCAACTAAATGCTAGGGAATACCCCTGGGTGAACACTGGGCACACTGGCACACTGGGGGTGGGAACTGTACCAGTGGACTTGTGCAGGCAACAAGGGCAGCCAAGACAGAGTCAGGTGACCAGTGGCTGCTTACACACATAGGAGGACATGTCATCAAGGTCAAACAGCCACATACTGGATGGTACATCTAAAAAAACATTCTGGGGGTCCGACTATGGAGCTATTTAAGGCTATATTCAGCTACATAGCTCTACATGGCCTACTGTAGCAAACCTTGGTTTTCCTGATGCTGGAAGAAAAAAGAATGACATTCCAGAACAGATCAATCCAAATGCTTCAATCAGGTACAGGTACCAGGCAGCACAACACTATAAGGGGCACTACATGTTGGTCAAGGAAGCCTAGTGCTACTGCAAGGGTGGCAGGCCCCATGGAGATGACGGTAACCTTCATTGCCTCTCTGCCCCCCACACACAGGGTTGTGGTGCATGGAAGGCTGGTGGCTTGAGGTCAGGCCACTGCAACATAGAGAGTGCTCCTGATGACACCCACAGGGGTTAGTGCAGGCACCTTGCAAGAAAGGCCATGGGCCAACATGGTCATTCCCTGAGTGCTTGTGCCCATTCCACCCAGCCAATAGACCTTGACGTCAATGGGGAACCATTGTTGTCATGCAGCAGTGCCAACCAGTTGCATACCAGCAACCATGCTGTCAAGCTGAAGGGGTACCATTGGTGCCCACAACTGGGGCTCACCACAGCCACACTCAGGTTGAGTCCCTCAAGACACAGGTTTCCCAACCCAAGCACTGTGGGAGAAGTCACCCCCCAAAGCACATGTCCCACCCAGACACCCATTTGTCTCAGGTAGACTGTGCAAAGTTGGTCAGGAACACAGTACAGCAGTGGAGGGCACCCATGGGAACCCAAAGTCGTTGCAGACCTGCCTGCCAGCAGTGGCTCTATGGCAGATCAGTTTCCCTGGAGGAGACCCTGAAGTTGATGGTACCCCATCAACATCCTGTGGCTGTGCTGTGGCTGTGTCTGTGCATTGTGCACCAGCAACTGGACCTTGACCCAGCTGTCGCGGAGCACTTGCAATGGAGGTTGATAGTGTACCATGGAGGTGGGCACACTCAACTTTCAGGGGGACACTGGAATGGAATGATGCATGGTCCCCCTCATGACAGTGGAACCTTGAAAGCAATGGGGTACCAAAGGCTTCATGAGGCCAAGTGAGTATTTCTGCAGTGAGTTGGGTTAACAACAAATGGAAATTCATAGCAGTTACCTGATGGGCTTGTGCATCACAAAGTATTTTTGTAAGACCAGTAGCACTAACACCTGGGGATGGTCAGAAGCCATCACAACCATGCTCAGGAAACCAAGCCATGACTTCTTGGACAAAAAGACTCAAGTGCCAGAGAGTATTTCACAGTTTTCTCAATGAATACAGAACCAAACAGAGTTCCAAAAGTATGTTTGGACTCAGGGAGGTGAGGCACACCTCTGGTAAAAATTTGAAATTCTAAATGTCAGAATCACCCTTCAGCCTCTGGCAAGGAGCAGAGGGGTTCAGAGGGGTTCAGCGGGTCAAGGCAACAGACACTGACAGCCTAGGACAGAGAGCATCGCTTCCAGTCAAAGTCAGAACCAACAGCCTATGGTCCCTGGCTGGACCCATCAGCTTCCAGCAGCCAACAGGCTACCCAAGAGGTGAAAAGACTCTTGTCCCAGTGAGTATTTCACATTTTTCTCAGTAAATACCAAGCCAAACAGAGTTCCAAGGTGATATTTAGACTTAGGGATGGTCAGTGCATGTTTGGTAAAAGTTTGAGTAATTTGAAATTCCAACCAAGGGTGGTCAACCACCAACCATGAACCAAGAGTGTCATCATCAGGCAGGTCTGGGCACAAGAGGTCAATGGTCTTGATTCATGGCCAGAGGTCCTTAGCTGGACCTGTCAACCTTTGGTCCCAAGCTAGACCTGTCAGCCTATGGTCCTTGGCTGGACCCAGCAACCTTAGGGTCTGGCTGGAGACCAAAGGTGTCTGGGTCCACCTGTGACCAGAAGGCTCTGGTCCTTGTTCAAGGCCATCAGCTTCTGGCCCTTGGACCTGCCAGACTCCTCTGCACTTGTAAGCTATGATGGAGATCACAAAAACCAGGACTTCTTTAGGGGGTGGCTTGGCATTCCACCTCACCCATTTCCTATGATTAGACATCTCAGTCTACAGTCAAGAAGGCAACTTCACTCTATGGTAACCCTTCCCTGCCTCTCCACCCCACACATGCAGGGTCCCAATGCATGAACAGTTGGCAGCTTGAGGTCAGGCCACTGCAACATAGACAGCACTCCAGATGACACCGACAGGTGTTAGCACAGGCAAGTTGCAAGGAAGACCACAGGCCAACATGGTCACCCACTGAGTGCCTGTGCCTGGTCCACCCACCCAATAGACCCTGACATTGATGGGGAACCATTGTTGTGTACCAGGGCTATTCAGTTGCATACCAGCAACCACTCTCAAGCCAAAGGGGTACCTTTGGCACCACAACTGGTGCTCACGGCAGCCACACCCTGGTCAACTCCCTCAAGACAACAGGTTTCCCCACCCAAGCACAGAGGGAGAAGGCACCCCCCCAAAGCACACACCCCACCCAGACACCCATGGCACCCAAAAGTCGTTTCAGGTAGACCAGGCAAATTCACTCAGTGATGCAGTACAGCAGTGGAGGATGCCCATGGGTACCCAAAGTCGTGGCAGACCTCCCTGCCAGCAGTGGCTCCACAGCAGATCAGTTTCCCCAAGGGAGACCCTGAAGTCGATGGTACCCCATTGATGTCCAGTGGCTGTGCTGTGGCTGTGTCCCCAAGTCATGCTGGGGCAACCAGACCTTGACCTGGCCATCCCCAAACACTTGCAAAGGAGGTCAATAGTGTACCATGGAGGTGGATGCACTCAACCTTCAGGGGGAGATGCCAGCATGGAACAATGCTTGGTCCTCCCAATGATGGGGCCCTGAAGGTGATGGGGAACCAATGGCATCATGTGGCCAAGCAAGTAACTCAGCATTGAATGCAGTTAAAATGATCAACAGACATTTGTCACAGTTGCCTAACAGAAAAGCATTTTCTCAACATCAGCAACAAGCACATGGCAGATGCAGAGCTATAGGCACTATATACCAGGTTATAGGGCAAGTTTATGAAGCAAATTTCCCTGCCAGTTCAAACCAAATCCCTTGATGTTGCAGGGGTAGGATTGGAGCACCATGATGCTCCTAGTGTTCAGTGCTTGTTTTTTTGGACCCCTGTGTCCACTTGCCAACTGTATCCTCATACACAAATATAGTTGAATCAATATAAGCTTTACAGGCAATGACAACCTGCATGCAGGAGCCAGTGAGGGCAACCTGTGTACAAAACAACCAAAAATTGTGTGGGGTCTACAGGTGAACTATGCACATTCAAGCCCAAGCTTAGAACCAGTGTAAACCAGTAGAGTGATGAGCTCCTCATGCTTACTGGTCTACAACCCCTGGCTGGCCTGTTGCCATTTCTGCAATTGTATAAAAATATCTCATCAATGATCTGTATGGAACCACGAGTGACAGAAAGACAATATAGGTAGGCATTGGCTAGTCAAAAGGTAGGTCGAATACAAGCATGAATATCTAGCTGATCTTTGAGATCCCAGGGGTATGCTTGTACGTATGCCCTCTATTCATCCCAGCGGCATGTCAATTGCTGGAGCAGGTCACACACAGGCTCTCACTTGCTCAGCACCTCAGCTGCAAACTGGGCACTCACATGTTGTGCCATCCTGCCCCACTCCTCAAATCCTATTCCCTGCCCAGGTGCTTTCCCAGTGAGCATGATCAGAGTGGCCAACTCCTCTGGAGCAAATGGCATGTCCTTGGGCTCAACTTGTGCCCCCTTGGATGTGAGTATTTTACAATAGTGATTGTGAGCATACAGTGTCATGTGGTGAAGGAATAATGGCGCGTGATTGCATGAAGAATGTGTGAGAGAGCGGCTGTGATACCAGTTCAGCCTCTGGGCATGTAACGTGCACCCAAAATGTTTGCCAGAGTAGAAGTGGCCACTGTGCATCAGCATTGGTTCAAGGGTGATCACGAAGTGCATTATATGTGGTTGCATCACTCTATTTGCAAAGGTAAGCTGGGCTGTCAGTGGGAGCTATCAGGTTCACACACAATGTACTGCCAGCCTTGAGGTGAATACTGTGCCAGACATAATTGCCAGCTAAGAACTTGAAATCATTGATGTGCTCAGCCCAGCGGTCTGGCATCCATGCATGGTCATCATCAAACACCACATCATCTGGATCTTTTGGCCCCAAGCCAATGTACCATAAATTCACTCCACTCAGAATGTGAACCCACATGGCAAACCCCTCCAGGTCCACGTGCTCCTGGGTGACGGCTCCTGCTGACATTGCAATCATCCAAGACATGGTGCTCATGCATCGCTCACTCCAAGCAAATTCATGTTCGACAGTCAAATTGTAAGCAAGTTGACTTGTGGATAACCATCTGAGCTAGAGTCAGCACGACTGATTATTCCATGTCAAGCACACATACCACACTACTGCTGGCTGAGCCATTATTGCAGATGAGTCAGGCAGTCCAAGCAGGTTCATGTGTCTGCCATGCTGTGGATTGTTGATGTGCACCAAAATGTCTGAGACTGTGCCAATCCAGGAGACAGCTTGATGCTTGCCGATTGCATCCAACCAATAACTGAGGTCTGTGTTGTGACAACAGAGTCAGGGCATGAACCAGGGGACCACTCTTGTAGACACTTACTGTGAACTTCATACTCAAAGTCTGGATCCATTACATCCAACCTGATCTCACCATTCTTGTCCACCCAGCCTGAGAGAGTAGTGCTTCCACTGGTCTGGTCTGCATTGGGGCACACGACAATATGTGAACAGCAAAAAATATCCTTCAGAGAGCCTGAACCTGCGTGCTCTTGGGGCTCTACATGGGTGAGGGACTGAATCTGGCCCAGGTATGGAGCCCTCCAAGGGGCTGTCATTCTCATGGATTAAGGCAATGACATGATCAAGAAGAGGGTGCTGGCATGCAATCAGTATCACCACCTCTGCTGCTTGTTGCGACGTATGGGTTCAGGAACAATGGGCATGCTGATGGTCCCCTGGGGGTCTGGAACTGGTATGTGTGTGATGGGCTATCAAGCTGTCAGTGTCCAGCCTCTGCAGTGGTTGTAGGTGTTACCTTGGCATGCTCAAACTTTGGTTCCAGCTGGTCCAGGTCCTCATGTTTGGGTTGCCCAGATGGGATGTACCGACTCCTCTTGTTGTTGTTCCAGGGAAAGGCTCAA
Source organism: Ceratobasidium sp. 394 (assembly GCA_019616325.1). Classification (NCBI taxonomy): domain Eukaryota; kingdom Fungi; phylum Basidiomycota; class Agaricomycetes; order Cantharellales; family Ceratobasidiaceae; genus Ceratobasidium; species Ceratobasidium sp. 394. The sequence continues at coordinate 5,630 of WSTG01000588.1, forward strand.
ACTACAACAGGTTTGGTTGTGTTATGACCCGCTAGTTCTCTGATCTAGTGGCTAACGGTGGCTCTCTGTTCTATGTACTGTCTATAGTCGATTGGTATTTATTGTGTATTTATTTGGTCTATGTGCTATGTACTAGTCGGTCTCAGTGTGGTGGACAAGATAAGGCTAACTGAGGCATTCAGCTAGCCTTACTCTTTCTTCAATACTTGTGGCTGCGGTGAGTCATTCCATCTGCAGTCCGCAGTCATAACAAAGGTCACGTGTAGCGTCGATGGCCTATCAGGCGTCACCGAGACTGTCACGTGCAACGTATTTACTAATCATACGTAAGTATAGCTCGGGTTGTTTGCGGCTCTGAATCTTATAAGAGCCACGCTTAATCCTAGGGTCATGTGACTTTGCTTAGTCAGGTCGAGCTCGGGTGTGCATTACATGGGAGGGTTGTTGCACACCCGACTTGTGTAACCACTGTAAGTGCCAAGGTAACGTAACATGTAATGCTTAGTCAGGTCAAGCTCAGGTGTGCATTACATGGGATGGTTGTTGCACACCCGACTTGCGTAGCCACTGTAAGCGCCGGGGTAACATAACATGTAACGGTGGTCACATGACGCATAAGGTGCTCCGATAGGCTTCCGACAAAATGCTATAATTATGTAATAAAGTCGACTTAGTGACTTTCCTATGTTTGGACTATGACGTCATGTCACCCGGGTCATGACAGGTTGTATGGTCACATAGCTCTTTGATTATCTTTTCATTCTCCTTGTTCTTCTTCTGCTCCTTCTCACTCCTCTTCTGCCCTTTGATGCAAGCGTTCTTGGGTTTCTTCAAACTCGCTGCTCATGGTTTCACAGAATTCTTTGAATCCACTATCACTCTACTGTGGTCATTTCTGATATGCATGTGTGGTTGGCTGCAGCTTACTTTGGTCCAATTGTTTCGACCACTAGTGACAGTGCTCAGCCTCACTCTTGTCTGGTTCTGAGGGGGCCATGGGATGTCACCAGGTGCACCATTAATAACACATAGGCATACATTTCAAGAATTCTTGGCAGGAGTCACCCTTGGCCATACTTATCTCCACATCCATTCCATTGGGCTGCAATTCAGCAGGGAGAGACATCTTTATCACAGCTACTATCAAATCTAGGTGGTTGTCCTGGATGAAACAATGAGAGGGGGCACCTTCAATTTGTGGCTCTGGATCAGGCCCTGATTCTACTGGAATGTTGTGACCTGTTCTGGTTTCGTGGTTCTTGGCTCAAGGAGTGGTCGTTCTGTTCTGTTACTGCCTCTACGAGGTCCTGGTGTCGTTTGTAAATGCTAAAGTTCTGTCTGTATTCGTATTTCTAAGTAGGCTACAAGTCACTGTGGTGGACGAGATAAAGCAAGATGGGGCTCCATCTTGCCTTCATTCCTCTATAAATACCGAAACAGGTATGAGTCATTCCTCCGCAGTCTGCAGTCCGCAGTTAAGCCACGTGCAGCATATGGGTAAGATCACGTGTGGTGACCACTGACCATGGCGCGGCTCCGAATCTTATAAGAGCAGCTTCATAATCCTAGGGTCACATGATCAGTCATGGTCATGTGACCTTGTTGTGATTACCTAAGTTGTTTGGTCTCACGATGGCAACTGACCACTGACCACTGCATTACCTAGGAGAGATTACCTGTGGTCAGTGTTACGTTACGGTGGTTACAGGTCAGGTGATGTCACGTGACATGGGACGTCATCCGGACGGTCCTGGCTAAGTCCTGTAAAATGAAGAAAATATGGGTCTTCCCTGGGTAGGTCACAACATGGAACATAAAGTGAGGTGGTCAACTTGAAGCAACACAATGCAACTTACTTTCATTAAGCTCTTGACCCTGGCACTTCTTCTTCAATGACAGCTCAAGATTGGAGTCTGAGGCATGGGGACACTTAAGCCTGTGGGGTGTGGTGATGGGTTCTGAAGTATTGGTGTCAGACAATTGGGCTTGCTCAGGGATGGGAAGTTCCTCAGGAGCATCAATAGGATCTGGCATGTCACTTGACACTGTCAAACACATTAAAAATCTAATATAAACCTATTTATACTTGCATACCTTCCAGAGTGCTGTGCAAGGTAGGCTCTGGAACCTTGGCTGGCTCAGGGGCTGTGGGTCTGCTCCCAGGGGCAGTGCCCAGTGCTGTGGGGGGGGGGGGGATAATCAGAGTTTCAAGCAAAACCATGGAAAAATCCACATACACTTGGGCAAATCATGCAACATAGTGGACACGCCCGAGGGCAGCAGAGGACTCTCAATAGCTATGGAGGACAGGAAGACCAGACCCAGGGCACAGCCACCCCACGACAGGTACCCCCCCACAAGACCAGCTGGCTGCCCTCAGTCAGCAAGCACAGCCACTCTGCATCCAAGAGAGACAAGTGAAACCTGGACATGTCCAAAAGGTAACAAACACAGAAAAGAAACCCAGCAGTCACAAAACAGAAAAAAACAGTTCAAAATATTGTCCACCTTGAAGACACAACTCAGCTACCCATGGACAATTCATACCAACCCTGACAGAAGTCCACTAGGCACTCAAGCCCAGTGGCATCCTGAACCTGGTCATACCATCCAACACCAACTGGAAACAATAGCTGTGCCAGTGCAGCCAGGGTGCCTGGGTGTTCCTCCTCAGCAAAGTCTATATCAACCGCAGCTTCCTGCACCATGTACCCCTGGTGTGCAGCCCAAGCATGTCTGCCCTGTGCCACAATGTAGCAGAAATCCCGATCAATCTCACGTCCATGGACCGTGAGTTCACCAGCATGAACTGTAGACAGGTAAACTGGGGGTGGTGGGCACACAGGGACAGGCAATGGTGGAGGTGATGGAGGGCTAGGAGGTGGAGTCAGACTGGGTGGAGTTGGCAAGCCCTATTGGGTCGCATCAGCAGGCCTGTTAGCCCAATGCAGCAGCCCGGGAACATTCCGAACAAAGTTGTGGAGACCTGGTGGAGTAGGTGGGCGGGTAGGAGCCAGAAATGCTGACGGGTGCAGGCAGTGAACATGTGCTGCAGGTGCTGGGGTTCTGGACCGACCACCCGATGCATGTTGGCGTGTATTGTAAGCACGGCCTCGAATTTCCAACATTGCTGCTTGCGGCGCCCAAGCCCAGTCCAAGCAGCCAGGTCGGGCGCTCAAAGACATTCGACATCCCGCGGTTGCTCCTTAGCCTGGGCAAGACGTCACTTGCGGGCCTGCTCAGCTGTCCTCACCTGAGTCCATTCTGTGCGAACATGCTCAAGTAACACGCGGGATTTGACTTGGGTAGCCTTGATAAGCTGGGCACTGCGGCGCACACGCTTCAGGAGAGCCATGAACCACCTAAGCTCAATAGGAGGTTGCTCAAGCTGATTCACAGCGTCACGGAGCGATGTTTCGATGGCTCGGGCAGCCTCTTGGTCTTGAGGGTCTGCGGCGGGCATAACGAGACTGGCAACAGTGGCGAAGACAGAAGGAGCAGGAGGATGCAGACACAAATGGGTGCGTTGGGTGTGTGTGGACGGGAGCTTTTGAATGGTGTGTGGCACGAGGTGAGAGGAGCAGAAACAACTGAGTAAAAAATCAAAAACTGGGAGGCCATAGGTTCAAGTTCCAGGTCACACGTGGGCAAGAGATGGCAACAGCGCTGAACGGTGGGTAGAGCATGTTGAGAGATGGGGAAACGGACATGTAAAAAACTGAATACCCGTGAACAGTGGACCCCAGCACAAGTAACAAGCAGGCAGGGTGCAACAATGGTGTTGGGGCAGCAAGTGGTCGGATCGGGGCACAGGGTAGTCTGTTGGAAGCGTGTTGGCAAGGTCTTTTGAACGGTGTGTGTCAAGAAGCAAGAGGCAGCAAAATGGGCAAGTGAAAAATTAAACAGTTGGCAGATGGGATAGGATCCACCAGCAGACTAAAGATCAAAGAAAAGTTGCATGCTCTCAGCAATGGCCAGATGTACTTAAAGGGTAAGGGAGGGATTCAATAGCTGTGAACGTGGGCTTTTGAATGAGCCTAAGTACTGGCTGAGCGGACATGAATCGACAACGAAAAAGGGAGAAGCAAATGAAGTGGGTTGGTTGGATGTCCATGCAGCGAAAAGAGGGCGTATCGCGTGCTACTGAGCTCCAGATGGGGTGTAACCAGTATGGTTAGAAGCGGTGGGGCAAGGGCTATCTAACAATATTAGTTGGGTGACAATTGACGCGTGTTTGGATGGTGGATACATGATTGAGAAGACTGGATACTAGGGCAAGAGGTGGGGGAGTGTAGATGCAAATATCAGCCAAGAACGCAACAGAAATATACGATGGGGGGTTTGATCGAATTGCACTGATGAGGGCTATCTAATAGTGTGCAGAGTGTATGTTGAGAGCGGGTAGGTGCACTGAAAATGGAGCAGAGTGTGGGTAGGCCAGAAAGGTGGCTGTGCACAGCCAAGGAGCCACAGAGAATCACGCAAAACACGTTGTAGAGCATTGGGAAAGCGCAGGGGAGTGTGCAGAAGGCACGGGGGAGTCAATCCACAGTCGTCACCATGGTGGACATGCCTGAGGGCAGTGAAGGAGTCTCGATAGCTATGGAGGACAGGAAGACCAGACCCGGGGCACAGCCACCCCACTACAATAGGATTGAAAACTGTGTGCAACTCAGACTCTGGGGAAGGCTGCTGAGGGTCCATGGGTGGTTCAATGCTGTGCAATGCTGTTGAGACCCATTGGTGGCTCTTCCTTAATGTTGAGACTTGTTAGTGGGTCCTCTTTCAATGTGTTATTCTTAAGCAGTGGCTATGCTATAGATGTGGTGTGTTCTTAGAGCTGTATGTATTGTCCCTGTGGTTGACAAGATAAAGCAAGCTGAGGTCCTTGGGCTTGCTCCATGTCTCTTATATACATGAGAAGTATGTGAGTCATTCATATTCTGCAGTCCACAGCACCCAGAGGCCATGTGTAGTGCTGACAGGTCACGTGTAGGCCTGTTGATGTTTTTATTATGGGTCAAATGTGGTTGCTCCGAGGGTTGTTGTGGCTCCAAATCTCATAGGAGCTGTGCTAAGTCTGAGGGTCACGTGATTGCTTAGTCACTTGCTCCTTGCTCCAGCATTACATGGGAGAGATATTGCAGGAGTGACTGAGGTAATCATGGGTAACCATGATAAGTGCCAAAGTCATGTGACACTTCAGGGTGTCCAAATGACTTTGGGGAGAATGCAATAAATGTTTAGATGATCCCTCTGGTCCCTTATGACTGTTGCTTAGTCATAACATTTGGTACATCATGATCATGGGTCATCACAAATGCTGCAGGGGTGTTATACTACCAGCATGGGCCTACACAAACATATGTACCTTCCGACATGTGGTTTGCAATGGGACTAAAATGATCCCCAAGCCTAGCCCAGGTCCAATGATGAACTGGTGTCACTGTTTGACAAGCAAGTGTTTTATTGGTTTCCATACAAAGAATTGGAGCAGTTGGATGGTGACATAGCTGGCTGAGAACATCATATATACTGAACCACAATACTCGAGAGTGGTAAACGAGCTCTCTGCTGGCATGCTTGAAACTGCCAGGTGAGGTCAGCAGCGCCTAAGGTATGTCAGCATGGAGAAACCAGGCAGAAAAAGAATTGTACCTTGGCACATTTTGACAGCATGCTCCTTTACTCTGGCCACAAATTGGGTTTGACTCCAAGAAAGCAACAGAAGAATGATGTCAGTAACCACCACAAGGATTAATGTTCTGGTACATCAGGAAAACCAAGATATGCTACAGAAGCCTGGTTTGGGCAATATTGGATGTGTTCCTATAAGCAGATAAGCAAGTTTAGAACACTCTAGGTTGCTCTAGAACGGCCTGTTGGAGTTGGGCAGAATCAGTCCACCGTAGGAAGTGCCAACGATCCATATCCTTCAGATTTGGTTCCCCCATAAGGCTGTGCTCACACAGCACTGAGTACCCAATCCTAAATGTATTTAAATGACCTTAAATGGTCTATTTTCATATGAAATTGAATGTCTTCGGCCTTGCTGGCCCCTTGTTTGACTGGTGGCATAGTTCCTTAAAGCCAAGAAGCCATGTAGGTGATGCATGCATCATATCCCCGCCATGGCACACTATCAGACCACATATATGTGCCTAAAGAACTACTTTATACACCAAAACTACTTGTTTGACACTCTTAATGATGAACTGGAGCACAAACAAGCAATCCATCAACTACTTGTAGTCTCACTAGTTGAGATTTACAATCACCGATCCCACCACATTCACAACCCTCACTACCGGCAACACCTGCATTGTGGGGAACTAATGCCAAGACCAAGAGAAGACTCAGCTTGGCAAGCACTGTACCAGAGCCAGGAGGACTCTGTGTTTATCAAGATTACGGGTGTTGACATTGCAACATTCAATTATGTACTGGAACCTGCGTTCCAGCATGCCTGGGACACCTGCACCATACCTAGGGATGACGTGGATTCAGCGGGTGCTACTCATATAGGTCGTAGATTGCTTGATGCTCCTGGTGCCCTTGGGCTCGTATTACACTATCCTTCTAGCACGACAAACAAAGCGCACCTGCAGATGATGTTTCCACTGGTACTCTTGACACTCTCACACTATGTTCACTTTGCCATTAACCTGTTGCTTGAAGTCTTGTCGGACATCCCGGAGGGCAAGATGTATAGGCCTACCCCTGAAGAGATGAAATTTCTCCAGTCTAATCAATCACCATCACCCATTGATTGACAGTGCTTTTGGGTTCCTTGATGTGCTTAATCTGCCCTGCGAGACCAGCTCAGACATGATCAAGCAAAATGCTATGTACAATGGGTGGTGCCATGCACATGTGGTTAGCAATGTAATTGCATTCACTCCAAATGGTAGTCAGCCCCTGTTAAGCACCATTAATGTTACATTTACTAATTTGTTCATACAGGGATGATAATCAAGGCAAGAGTCAATGCACCTGGCAGTTGGCATGACTCCAGAGTTGCATGGAGGATATACAACTGGCTGCTTAGTGAAACACCTAATGGGTATTTCATCATCACTGACACTGCATTCAAGGCACTAGAAAATGACAATTTGAGTAAAAACATTCACACACCTCTGAAGAGGAATGCCATATTTGATGGATTCACCCAACTGGATATAGTGGAGGCACACCACTACTCAAATGCTATCACATCTGCATATCAAGCAGTCAAATGGGGGATGTGAGCGATTCAGGGCTTGTTTGCACATCTCCAGTACCAATGGATGCAAACGACAAACACTGGCGGGAAATCCTTATTGAAACTTGCCTTCAGATACACAACATCCACACAAGCCAAGTTGGAATCAACCAAATTTGGACTGTGTACATGCCAAAGTGGACAGGTGGTCAAGCAGATTTCTTTGAACACTTGCATGCCACTTTGTTCCCCTGACCTTGTGGTTGCAATCCCTGCATTCAACCATTTTTCATTGATGCAGACAGTAGATATCAGCCTTAAACATGTTTTGCTTCATGTATCTTAGTTATTGGTTCGAAAAAAAATACATTTAGCTACACAAAATGCAGGCACATCTACAAACCAAGCAGACAACAAGCGAATGACAAATGGAATAGAAATACTCTATGTAGCAATTAAGCAGGTCCAGGACCTTGCTCATTGGGTGCTGCAAACTCATCTACCCCAATTGGCGCAAACGGAGCAGGTTGCCCAGAGCCAGAGGCCTGTGGTTCCAACAGAGGTGGATTGGGGAGTGTGTCGCTGCCTGGGGCTGTAAATGGGTGGTTGTGTGCATGTCCCCCCACCTGAGAACAACCAATGAAGGGGCCAGGTGCCTGGGTGTGCTGCTGGTAAGCACCTTGCCCTTGGGGGCTGGCCCAAATTGGTGGCTGCATGGGTGCAGGTGCATTAGCGCTGACAAAGCCAAGGTGAGTGCTGAGCCCCCCCATGCTGAAACCAGGGGTGGAACAAGGGTTGGCAAACTGGTTAATGGGTCAGGTGTTGCTGCCAACCATCTGGGCAATGCATAGCATTGTTTGCGCTTGATTGAGCTCAGCTTGAATTGCATGCTTTGCCTTGCATTCTGCTAGAAACCTCTTGTGCTCCTGTGTGGTCTTCTCATGCTTCTCCCGTACCGCAGCACACAGTCAGGTGATGTCATTATCCTGCCTTGTCAACTCCATGTTCACAAGGTTGTCGACTTGACAAACACGGGCAGCCTCCCTAGGATGTGATGGGTGGGTGTTGAATACGGCCTGCTCTAGCATACCCTCCCTGGATCCTCTAGCCATGGTTGCAGCCTTCTTGCTTGCCATAGTTGCAGCCTCAATATTGGCCTTGTGCTTCTACCCAATAGACATGAAAGGCTTGTCATCCAAAATAATGAGAATTTCGGCATCATCCTCACCCACCTTGGTCTTTGGCTTGTCTGGAGAAGATGCCAGTGCTGGTGCCACCTTCTTCACCCCTCTCTCAGACTTTGCGGCAGCCTGGACAGCTGATTTTGATGTCGCAGGATTTGGGGCTGATGGTCCCTTTAGCTTAGGTGCAGGTGCACCCTTATTTGACTTGACTTGGGTAGCCTTGGTGTCTGGCATCTTTGGCGGGGTGGGGCAACCTTGGCTGGAGTGTCAGCCTCAACCTCCCATGGTGAGAAATGATGGAGCTTCCAAACCATGGCAGGTAAGTTGGCCCTGGGGTTGTCCATCAATTCCTGCTCGCTCCCACCCATTTTCTCACTCCCTGCCTTCTCCTTCTCCTTCCCCTTCCCCTCAAATGCTTCCTCCTCCTCCTCCTCCTCCCCCTCTCCCTTCTGCTCCTCCTCCTCCCCATCACCACCCTCCTCCTCCTCCTCCTCCTCCTCCTCCTCCTCTTCCTCATTGTTGCCTCCTTTGCCATTGCCATCACCTGCTTCCTTGCCACCTTTTCCACCAGCTGCTGGCGGTCCTGCAATGTTATGAGATTCACACAAATTGGCCCTTGAGGCCACTGCCCGGAGACTTTGCTCAACCTCAAGAGCACACTCAAAGTAAGGATCCATCTTAGCCTTCCTGGTATGATTTGGCTGATGCACTGCATTAAGGATCTGCTTGAATATAAGCAATGTATTCTTGACTGGCAAATAGGGGCTACTTACTGTTTTCCATTGTCACTCCAAGGTATCCTCATTATGGTTCATTCCAAACTTGTTGTTGAACATATCGGCAATGTTATCCCATGCAAGAGCACCAAGCAGCATATGTATATCAATCAAGGAGAGTAAGTACATGCCCTGTTCATCCATCCTGTTGTTGGCGCCTGAAACCCGGCCCTTGCGCTTCTTCTTAGCTGGTGCTGGAGTTTTTGGATTGGCACTCGCCCCAGAGCACAATTTAGAGGGCTGTAATGGTGCAGCAGGTGTGGGCACAGCAGGGGCTGGAGCAGTGGGCGCGGCAGGGGCAGCATTGCTGGCTGGCTCAGACGCTTTACCACCCTTTTTCCCTTTTGGTTTAGGTGCCATAGAGAGAATAACCAAGTGAGATGTGGATTATGAGCTGGAGGGATGTGGTGGAAGGCCACAGGAGAGGAGCAGGATAGGGGCACACAATGTTTATGTGGACCCACCTGTTATAGGTTGTGTAATTTCTGGAGTGTATGCGCAAGCGCTGAAGGTACTAACTTAGAGACGGAGGTGCTTGCGTGAGGGATCAGGTTCCGGGTGTATGCGCGACCTGGGAAAGGATACTCTTAAGGGATTTACCAGTTAACGGGGGTAAATTGATCCTTTGGAGGTGTATGATAATTCCTATAACTAGTCGCCTAGAATAGGAGAAGACAGGGCCAGAAGCTCTTAAGTATTTAGTTGTGAGCCTTGTCAGAGGCGAGCACGTCCTATACGCTAAGCGTTGTAGATATGATTACCAAGATCAATTAAGAACTCAGTAAATAGATATGTTAGAAAACTAAAGACTAATCACACGGTTAGTTAATCTCTTAGGGGGACTGGCAGCAATGGCAGTCACACAAGTAGAACCGCTAATGTATCCCGGAGCGCTCTACCACAGTTTAGGTTGGGACTTAGCGCGACTTAGGTCTTAGCAATTGACTGGTCTTGCAGTGCTGATTACCAACTTATCAACCAAGGTAGCCTTAAGGGCTTAATCACACAGTGTATTTAAGACGGGGGATCAAAGTAAAAGGTAGGTAAAAGATGAGATGCATTAACAGGGCGACCCGACAGGGCTTTATATACCCGTCGGTCTGTTTGTATGTACAAATAGATCCAGTCTACAGGAACTATACTAACAGTAAACAAAGAGCG
>WSTG01000589.1:0-15935 GCA_019616325.1 Ceratobasidium sp. 394
CCGATTAGAAATCCCTGACAGTACCTCAATAAAGTCCCTGCGCGGACTTCGGTTTAATCCCGTGACTTGTTACAGTGTCCCTTGCTTTCACCCTAAACTCGTCACACTTCCCACCAACCTGATCCATACCCTTGACCGACACCTCCGTACCGAGCTACAACCAGCTGCACATGTCCACCTATTCGCATTCATTCACGAGAAATCCGGGACGCTGCCCACCCCTCATCCCCCTGCCCGCTGTTTGTTGTTACGCTAACACCCGGCAGTGCCTTGCCCAGGGTGAGGCGCACTCGCAGTCAATGTGGCCGGTCACACTCGCACACCGGCATCCCTCACTCTTACCGGTAACTAGTCGGACGGTGTCATACAGACAGCACCGCAATGAGTCCTTGTATCTTACATTGAATCATCACATACATGCCTCTGTTTTACTCGCTCCCACCAGCCATGCCGTCGGTCCCGGTTGTGTAAACTAATGACATTCATATCTAACTATTGTATAGAAAAATCGCCGGACACAAGAAAAGTCCGCATATAAGGAATGCGGAAGAGCTGCGCGGCGGGGAAGGCTTAAAGGTTAGAAGTCGGTCCGCGCCCAGAGTGCGGATCTCAAAATCCGCAGGTACGGCGCGTGCGAGAAAACCGAAGGTAAAAAAAAAACCGCAAGTAGGGCATGTGCGGGAAAACCGCACCCCGAGCGGAAAAACCGAAGCCAGAAAAAAAATCCGCACATAGAACATGCGGATATCGAAAACCGCACCTGCGGTTGGTCAAAACCGCAGGTCCAGCGTGTGCGGGAAAACCGCACCCAGGGCGGAAAAACCGCAGCCGGGCAAAAAGTCCGCATATAGACGGTGCGGATGCCAAAAACCGCAGGTCCGGGGCGTGCGGGAAAACCGCACCTCGGGCGGAAAAACCGCAGCCAGAAAAGAAATCCGCACGCAGAGGGTGCGGATGCCGAAAACCGCAGTTGGGGACGTGCACGGAAAGCCGCACCTGGTGTGCGGCTTTCAAGGGATCCGCAGGCAGGGTGCGGACTATCCGCAGGCCTCGGGTCCACAGTGACTGGAGCAAGGTCCCCGGCCCGGAGCGGGCCACTCTAGTGTCACTACACTACGCTGCACAAGTCGAGGAACCTGCACACTTTGCCTGGACTATGTGACCTATGCGGACGCTGGGTGGACGTTCAAACCGTTGTTTTTGTAGTTAATATCAAAGCAGTTATACCCGCACTTTTCTCTCTCGATTTACTCAATTTCCAGACCAGCTATGTTCATTCCACTAGCATTTGAGCTGAACCGATCCTCTTTCGGCCGGAATCAAGCTTGGCGAACTAGGTTTGTTTGGTTCGAACCACTCCAACAAACGCGCCCCGTAATTCCAACCACGGCAACAAAACTTTCTTGGGCTACTACTGTAATTTTAAAGATGTCTTTATCTACCGCTCAAATTGAAAAACATCAAGCCACTCTGTCCAAGCTCATAGACACATGGCTTGAGGAGAATCCCAGCAACGTTGTCTCTGACGTTGAACCGACTGTTCTTGAACAAGGGGGCCCACCAGCACCCAAGCAGATTGTTACTGTCGCCCTTCGCACACGGCCTTTCCTAGAGAGTGAGACTTTAGATGGAAAACACCCGCTGAGTGGCGTTCACGCACGGGGGACAAAAATGGCAGTGCATGTTCCGGTTTCGAAGGTGCGTACAGTCCCTCTTACTCATTTGGCGACGTGTCCTGACTAGGAAAAAGTGGTCCGGGCCGACGATTCAACATAAATCTTTTGAAGGCGATTTTTCGTTTGGACCCGAGAGCAATAGCGAGTATGTCTACCAGTCCCTCGTTGTTAATCCAGGGGTAGGTCAATTTTCTCTCGTTTTTTTTCAAGCCTTCGCTGACTTGAGTGATCTGTAGCTTTTGGATACGGTTCTCGGAGGCGGCGTAGGCTGCATTCTTGCGTAGGTCGCTTTACTTCGGTACACATGTCGAGACTGACTGAAATCCCGTAGGTACGGACAGGCACGTAATATAGCCTGCACCCATCAATAGCTGTAACTTACTTTTCCAACATACTGGTAGACCGGATCCGGCAAGGTGAGATACGCTATCCCGTTTAAGTTTTGGTACCGAACCGTACGTGTTAGACATATACCATATCATCTCTCGAAGAAATCATTGCGCGAGATATTTTCCCAGCAGCAAAGGCATACGCAGAATCTCATTTCTCTAACAGCTCTAAACCCGCAGGAGAGGTATACACGTTCGGAGTAAGCCTTTACGAACTGCTCGGTAATAAAGTGTCCGACCTGCTTGACCGCGATGCGGCGGGGAATGGTGCCAATGTAGATGTTGCTGAGGATAAGGTGCGTACATCTCTTCGACCCCTCAGCAATGAATTGCATAATAATATACCTATAGTTTGGCGGTATACGTGTATCCGCCAAAGTCGTTCCCGTCACAGACTCTCAGCAATTGGCGAGTATGATTGCTTCTGCTGCTGGACATCGTCGTACTTCTGCTACGCTCAAGAACGAAACGTCTTCTCGCTCGTATGTTCCGCAGGCACGTCCGTTCACCGCTGAGGCTAACCGCTCTACCATAGGCATTGTGTACTTACTGTCACAATTGCGAACACGCTTGTGCCTTCCGCTGAACCCGGCCGCCTTGTACTCGTTGATTTGGCAGGTTCGGAACGTGCAGCAGATCGGTCGGCGCATACCAAGGATAGGATGGACGAGGTGCGCTTGGCTCTTGTTGGAAGTCATGCACACAGGCGCTGAACTTATTCGTTCAAAGGCTCGTTTGATCAACACCTCACTTATGGCTTTGAAAGACTGTGTTCGAGGCCGTGCTTTAGTTGAGGCCGAGCGGTCGAAGAAAGGAGAAGGGAAGACCGGGTTTCAGCATATACCCTATCGGTGAGTTACTAGCAGACTAGTTAGAAACGTGAGGTAACCTTATGTATTATCAGGAGCTCCAAGTTAACACTTGCACTGAAGGTAAGGCATATGCTGCATGCGTTCTTGACTTGAGTTAACTCGTTTTCTGCGATTAATAGCCCGTGTTTGACGTGGAAGCTACTCGGAACTGCAAAACGGTGGTCATGGCGCACGTATCTCCTCACCTAGCTGACGCGCCACACTCCAACGTAAGCTCTCGCCTACTTGCATCCTTGCATCGCTAACAGAAACCATAGAACACTCTCACATACGTCTCACCGTTCCGAGTAACCATGACCTCCCAGACAAACGGCTCGGTCCTATTTCCCTCGGCTTGGACGAATGACGAATTCCGCGCTTGGGTCGACAAAACATCGACCAAGATCGACCCAGCCAAGCTCGCCCCCTTCGAATCTGGGAAACAAATGTGCGAGCTTGAGGAGGCGGTGTTCATTCAGCGGTGCTTGGACTCGCAGAAGGACGGGCTAGTTGGGACGGACAAAGCGCTGACGGAGAAAGGAGCCAAGGCGTTCTATGATAAGCTTTGGGGGCTGATTTGTGAGTAAATCTCATAACTGGAGGGGGATACCAGTTGATTTGTAGCACAGTTGCGGCGAAGCAGAGCACTCGACCCGAGATTAAGCTCGAGTACAACCCTCCTTCTGTGTGGTCTAACTTTCAAGTTCGGGACTACGTGGAGAAGGAGCTGCCTTCCATTGATGTCGACAGGTTCTGTCCGTCACTAGGTGCAAACCCACGTCGGGGTCGGGATTTCGTGTGGGATATGGGTGAGTTGCATGACCGACTTAGCCGCAATCGCTTTTGAAGCTAATTTGTGCAAACAAAGGCGAGGCCGAATTTATAATTCTGGCAACATCCTCTGCCAAAGAAGGCGAAACGGTGTCCGTCGAGGACGCCAAGGGGTTACATACCAAGATGTGGAAATTAGAGAGTAAGTACCGGATCCCGGAGATAGTCAACACCGATTCACTGAACCTAACAGATGACACTTGGAATGCCGAACGCAAGGCCACACTTGCCCAGCGCCAGGATGAAAATGTTGGAATGACTATCGACGATGAGCTTCTAGACGCGTTGCTAGACCACCCAGCTGTCTACGGTACCGGCCCGGAAGCCGTAGCAAGGAAAGAGGAGGCGACACGGATTATCCAAGCGACACGTGTGGAACGTGAAGCAAAACTTCAGCGCGAGAGAGAGCGTCTAGAACAACAGAAGAGGGAGCAAGCTGAAAGTGATAATTGATGCGACATTCGTGGAGTCCCAGATAGTTACTCGCAAATGCTGATACAAAATAGCCGTTCCGCATTGACTTGGTTGAATATCCATAACTGCTGCTACGGATTAACACTCGAGCCTGCCCGGTACTTAGAGGATCTTACCACATATCACTGGGTTGTATGCGCCCCGATAGCTGTATTACAGCATAAAGTCTGAATGCAAGCGATTGAACTAAGCGGTTGAGTGGGTACGTGGTGGGCTGTACAAATTGTCTACGCAGGGTCGTTATATCGAGTCCGTAATGGTCGGAACTTAGCGTCTCGGTACTGGCAAAGATCTCCCCCAAGGGAAAGTCTTGAAGGACATAGCATACATACAACAAATTCGCTCACTTTTAAAATTTCTCAGGACCAACGCCAAGCAATCTCCCGAGTCAAAGGCCTGGAATGAGGCGAGCTCAATTGGAGACTCGCCAGCTTCGACGGACAGCCACCGTAAGGTCGATTGCCTTATCGAGCAGACTCGATCAACGGCGAGTCAAACACGCACAGGCACACGATCAGAATGACTCGACTGCGACCAGTCTGGGCCAGGAATAATTCGGAAATTCCGCTCGAGTCATCGATACTTTCCACATCGGTAACAACGCGCGTTTTTCCTTCCATATGAGCGTTCATTGCAGCACAGCATATCAACCGCGGTACCGAAAGGGCTCGTGCTTGTCTGCCGATCCGCAACAATGACGTTGTGCTCGTTGGGTATAAAACAAGCGTGAAACGGCATGGCAGCATCCCTCGGTTCTCCTCGCTCTCGCAGCTTAGCCTTTTTACGCACCTTACTCGTACTCGCTACCACATACACAATGTCCAGCTACTCTTACTCTAGCTCTTCTTCCTCTACCGCATCCCTGATGCCCCGCCAACAACAACAGCGCGACTACTCTACCGCGTTTGCCACGCTCGCGTCATCATACGGTAGCTCCGGTGCTGCCCCGTGCCGTGCATCATCCAAGACCGCGTCGCACCTGGCTGATCCGCCAAGGCAATCGAGCTCGAGGCGCTTGCGTTCGTTGTTCTCGCGCTGGTCAAGGTCTCGTTCGTCCTCGCAGTCTGAACAATATGTGGTTCCCAAGTCTGAAGACTTTGGCGCGTTGATGAACAAGTATGGTGCATCGACACCCTTGGGGTTGGGTCGGAGTGGGTTTTGATTTGGAGGGTGAAGAGGTATGGTATGGTGTTAGCTACTGAGTGTAGTTTCAGTAGACTGATCTCAAGCTGGTACTGTATTATAGGTCTCGTGAAACGCAACATCCATATGCATGCGCTACGATTGTCCACTTGTATTTTCCTTCTGGGACTCACTTTGATCCTTGAGATCCACATGTATTATACTATGTTTTCGTTATCTTGGGCCCTTGTGGCCTCTCTCTTCATGACTGATTGTACGTCAAACTTACAGTAACCTATATTTTATTCCGCCAGTTGTTCAACTCATACCGTGGCTTGACTCTATTATCTGTAATTATGGCTACCATAGTGAAGTCTTGGTGGTTGGTATCAAACTTTCCGTAAATTTTTACGTGGGTGAGCTACTCAGAATCGAAAAGAAACAGACAAGGGTCGTCAGACTAAAGTGCGAAGCGCATACAACGCGTTTTGACCCGTGAGGCCTAATCACGTGATCATGTTTGGAAACGCCGACGTTACGTGTCGGTAACCTCGTCCCCCAGCCGACCACCAACTCCCAGACGCACTTTCGACATGTCCACCGCACACAGGTATGTTTACGAGCCGGGTCGACTTAGGTTTTTTGATTAAATTATCTTCTTTTAGGCCAACATGGGATCCAGCGCAGGCGAAAGAAGTCAAGGGTGGCTCGCGCCAATACTCGTCGCGAGACATGGCGTCGCAGACTAAACTCAAGTTTCGGTACGTAACCACTCTACTCGTCTGTACTACCAAACCCGCTAACAAAATGTCTCTAGACAGCCTGGACAGACTTCCGTAGGCGATGTAGCAAAACGAGACCTACGTATGGACCTGTTGCTCGCGGAACACGAGGCCAAGAACCGCAAGCGAAAGGCTGCTGGACAGGACCCGCTCCCGCTGCCTGCTGCGTTGACTGGGGTAGCGGCGCCGGTTGCGGCTATTGAGAATGGGTCTGTAGAGGAAGAGGATGCGGCGGCAAAGCGGAGGAAAATGTTGCAAGAGGTGTTGGAGTTGGATAAGGATGATGATGAAGAGGAGAAGCCCAAGGATAAGGGGAAAGGGAAGGCTCCTGCTAATGACGAGTGAGTTTTGTTTGATATAATGGGCCGGACATGAGCGCTTACTCTAACTAGCGACGACGACGAAGAAGAAGAGGAGGATGACGACGATTCGGACGACGATGAAGATGAGACGGCTCAACTTCTCGCCGAGCTGGAGAAAATTAAACGTGAACGTGCGGCGGAAGAGGAGCGAAAGGCGCGGGAAATTAGTGAAGGAAAGGCACGAGATCGGGAAGAGGATATCGCCATGGGAAACCCATTGTTGAACCTCGAGGCAGCGCTGAGTGGCGAGAGGAGCTCGAACAAACCTGGAACGTTTGCTGTAAAGAAACGGTGGGACGACGGTAAGTGAGCCAGCCGATCCCGATCTACTCGGTTTGACAAGCGCGATTCGCAGACGTGATCTTCAAAAATCAGGCTACCACATCGGACGGACCGACTGGGCAGTTTGTGAACGACTTGCTGCGCACGGAATTCCACAGGTTCGTATTTAGGCCACTTGGGCTAGCTGGAGTTAACACCCTTCTAGGAAATTCATGGCCAAATTCATCAAGTAGAGTATTTTGGTTGGGTTATCTAATGTCCGTGTCCAAATATGTGTTGATTGCCTGCTGCCTCACTTGGGGTTAAGGTTGGCCGTGCCCTCGATCAAAGCTGTGCCTTCATTTCGACTAATGTAGCCACCGTCGTGTATTTGAGGATATACTTCAGCCACCACAGTCGCGCCCGCTGCCTTTTCGGTTAGAACGGCCCGCAGGGTGTCACATGCATTCCTGACTTCGACGCGCAGTAGCCGCCATCATCTTGCAAGATGATGGATTACCCGTCTACCGGTGTCTGGTACTACCCATTCTACGCTAACTGCGTCAACCTTCTCAACCTAGCTCGGGCCCGATTCCCCCCGTCGTTCATCAGCAGCTCGCCATCTCCACATGTCCGAGGAGTATAAACTCGTGGACTCGGGCACTTTTCTGCTCGCTCGATGGACCTCCCCGTTTCCCCCTCTTACTGCTATTTTCTGGGTCGATATAGAGGGCAGCTATGGGAAATACTACCTCGCGCGTACAGTCCTTGAAGCGGCGTATTCGGCGAGCTACACATAAGGACACTGTTCAGCTCTCTCGCGAGAAAGCCGACGTTGCGATCCAACACACTCAGAGTACTCCAGAGGCGCCAATCGGTTTGGACACTACTACCCCCCAACCTCAGCCAGAGTACGACGCCTTTCTCCGTGCCTACCCACAATTCTCCGAGTCTGCCGCCATCGATGATCTTCGCGCCAGGGACTTTGCCCGACTTGACCGGAATGCAGTCTACCTTGATTACATGGGCGGTGGGCAACATCCCGAGAGCCTCGTCAAGAGGTATGCGGAAACACTCCAGAATGACGTGTTTGGGAACACCCATTCAGAAAGCACGAGGTACGCGCATTGTTTGCCTGCTCCCCTCGATTCGTCTTTTGCCCCCCACTTTTTTGTTTGCCTCGCCACCTGATTCTAACAGGCACTTCTCCCGAGAATAGCTCGCGACTGTCCGAACATTATTCACAAGAAGCTCGCCGGGCTGTCCTTGCCTTTTTTGATGCCGACCCAGAGGAATATCTTGTCGTGTGGACGGCCAATGCGACAGCTGGTCTCAAGCTTGTGGGAGAATCGTTCCCGTTTACGCCCGATAGTTCGCTCGTATTACCCGTCGACGCTCATAATAGTGTTCAAGGGATACGAGCCTTCGCAGGACGGGCCGGAGCGAGCGTACGATACGTCAGCTGCTTAGAAGACGGTGGATATGACGTCGAAGAGGCGATGGTAGGTTCATTCCATCAAGATGCTAGCGCTCCAGCACTGAAACACTACTCAGGCTATCTTGGACTCTCTTCCCGAATCTTCAGAATCCACGAATACGAAGTCCCTGCTAGCTCTCACAGGTCTCTCGAACCTTACGAACCACAAGGCGCCTCTTCAGACCATAGTTCCGGCAGCCCGAGCACGTGGAGTGTACACTATACTCGATGCGGCAGCACTAGCTCCCACCACTCGCATATCCCTGTCCAACACGCCTGTCGACGCGATGGTTATTAGTTTTTACAAGATGTTTGGATTCCCGACGGGTGTGGGTGCGCTGGTAGCCAGAAAGACGTTTTTGGATAAGCTGGAGAGGCCGTGGTTTGCGGGTGGAGCGGTAGAGCTCGTGCAGGTTCCTGGTGTTATTGCAACTCCCGCCGAGTGCATAAGTTCGCGCTTCGAGGTGCGTTTTCGTTGCATACCTATTGAGGATTAAATTAATGTATATATCCTTACAGGAGGGTACACTGAACTATATGACATTTCCCGCAATCACCATGGGGCTAGAGATCCTCTCCAAATACATCGACCTTCTCCCACTTCGCCTCTCCTCGCTCTATCACTACCTCTACACCGAGCTCTCGGCGCTCCGACACACCGAAACCGACACCCCCCTCGTGCAAATTCTGTCCGGCCCGCCATCACTCCCATCAAAGTCCCCTCCACATGGCTATGCACTAGCCTTTTTGGTCCTGGACAAGAAAGGGGAGATTGTCCCACTCTCACGCGTCGAGGCGCTCGCTGCGAGAAACGATCAGACCGACAAACCCACGAGAACAAATCAAATCGACACGCCTGCGCTCGACTCGACTCTGAAACAACCCGTATCCGTCACGACATCTCCAACACGGACGTTTGCCCTACGTACTGGATGCGCATGCAACCCAGGCGGAGCGGCCGCACTCCTCGGAATCGAATCGTACATGGAGATCCTCCAGCCGGGTGCGACACAACGTGCGCTCGAAGTGGTCGTTGGACGCGAGTTGGGTGTGGTACGGGTGAGTCTTGGGTGGGTCTCGAATTGGGCGGATGTGGCTGCTTTTATTGCGTTTATAAAGAGTGTGGAGGGGGTGGTTGGATAGAGTGCTGTTGTGCTTCAAGATTGATGTTTTTGTATTGGTATTTACATTCACGCTAGGCTTTTGTCTTGAATGTTTATCTAGATGTTGTTCGTTGGCCTTGTTTGAATGAATAATAGTCGTATTTTGTTATAGCTATCAATTTATGAAATGTATGCGCCTCAGTTCTTCGTTCTTGTATGCTATTGTGCGGCAGTTGAGGCGAGATGCGTCCTTTATCGAACGGCTTCAAGATAGCCAGGAGCCCTAGCTGACGACATTGCCCTCCTTGTCCAAACTCCACCCCATCTGCTCATACGTCCACCCACCCACAGTTCCGGGATCACGCATAGTATATGCGTCCAAAGTCTTGTGCATCCCCGGTTTCTTGTGATAGTCATCCACAGCCCTGAACACATCTTCCGGCAGGCTGATAATCTGCCCGTCATAACGTTAGCATGACTAGTGGGAACATAAATTACACGGACTCACGTCTATATTCTGCTTCAACCGCTCCTCGTTTGCGCTCTTTGGAATAACGATCGTCCCGCGTTGGACCGCCCAACTCAGGACAATTTGCGAAGGCACGATCGTTCTGGACAGCGACTTGCTCATGCGTTCCGCAGCCTCGACAAATACCGGATCTGAGAAGAACGGGGACCTGTATTGACCGAGAGGACAGTAGGCGGTAAGGTGTATGCCTTTGGATGTACAATATTGCAAGAGTTCGTGTTGGGGGTAACATGGGTGTAACTCGACCTGAAATGGGAGGTTGCTGGGTTACGCAGGGGGGATTAGGCTGGTAGGTGGACTGACCTGGTTGACTGCGGGTAACACTGTGGCTTTTTCGAGTAGGATTTCCATGTTTTTGATGCTAAAGTTCGATACTCCTATTTGCTTCACTTTGCCTATAAACCACAGCCCCGATCAAGATTCTCTAATTAGTTCGACTGAACATGTGAAACTTACCAGTTGCAAGCAGCTTTTCCATCGCAAGCCAAGTCTCGACAAACGTCGGTGACTCGTCTGGCTGGCAAACCTTGCCTGCAACTCAAGAGTCAGGTTGAAGATGCACAACATTGAGACACGAGCGCACCGTCGTGTCCGCCCAGGCGGGCTATAGGCCAATGCATCAAATACAAATCGATATACTCGATATTCAAGGCTTTCAGACTGCCTTCGAGCCCTCGTGCGGGGTCATCGTGATCCCAGTCGCTTTATGAAAAGAGACTTGTTAGTAAGTCCAATGGACGGAATAGCAAATTTTGGACCCACACTAGCTTGGTGCTGACGAATATCTCTGACCGAGGGATGCCTGATTCTCGAATGGCCCTGCCTACACCCTCCTCGTTTCCTAACTAGATCGTTAATGGGCGTAACTGGATAATGAGCTGTTTGATATACCGTATCGAGACGCCTGTTGGATCCAATGGGTCATTTACAGGTATTTCGCCTGGAGATGGTGCAGGTTACTCACGGTATCGAAATGCCGGTATCCCAGTTTCAATGCCAATTTGACCATTGCATAAGTTTCTTCGCCTCCTCCGACACACCCCATCCAGCATCTTCCAAAGAAAGGATACACGTTACTCCTTGCGATCGTGAGGTTGGAGGCTGGTGGGCTCACCCAAGCCCGACAGCGGGAACTTCAACTCCAGTGTTTAGCTTGACTTTTGGCAGTGTCATATCAAGTTATCGATGCAAAATGTGCGATGCAAGTTGGGCTCGGTGGTGGTCACAGTAAACGGTATGACTCGAGGGGTATTTATATTGGAACTCGGACGTCATCCAGGGCCCAAAAACTTGAATCAGAAGTGGAGGTGGCTGTGCCATCAGCATATAATCCATCAGCGTCGGGCATGGTTTTTTGGTGCCGAACTTCTGAGGCGTACTGTACTCAGACCCTCGGGGAGCGTGACGCGGCCCTCGGCTGGCTGTCGGCACCGTACCCACGCATACACCCACGGAGAGGAAGTGGAGGTAGAAAAGATCGGATTTATTAAATTAATAATACGATAAACCTTCAAAGCGCGTGAGCTACTCCAAGCTATGGCTACAGAATGTGATATCTCAAGCCCACAAAGCAAAGTAAACCTCCAGGTCCACGAACCGAATATGCAAAAATATACAATAGAATGCGACAAGTCAGAAAGGCTCACTGAGCATCTCCAACGAATGTCGCAGCGTTATAGTTGTACGTCTCCGGGTTGGGGTTGAATCTGAAATCAGGCTTCATATCGATGATGGTTACGCCGTTGCGCGTCAAGGTAGCGGCGATCCCCTGGCCCGGCACAAGCGGAATTTGGAGCTTTGATACTCCAGCCGGGACGTTGAACGTTTGAGGCTTGGCAGGATCGGCAGAGAGTGTTACTTTGCTGGGGGCTGTGGCAAAGACGACTGCCCAGAGGTTATCTTCAGTCTGTTTCGGGAAAACAACGGTTATACACGCGTAAAACAAATCAGAGTAGAAAGACTCACAAGCTCAAAATCACGCGGTTTGCCAACCGGATCATTGCTTGCGTCGGCTTTGGCAGGATGAGGGCGCGCAGAAAGGAATACCTGGTCCTTGGTGATAGCGGGATATTTCCCGGCCTTGAACGCGGTAGCATAGTAGGAAGTCATCTGCAACCAGGCTGTGACAAAGGAATTAGTGAGTGTTGGGTTGGCGCCATGTGATCAATCGGCGTGCCTTGATGATCGAACCCGTCAACCCATGCGTTGGAATTTGGTTGAGCACCCTGGATCGGTCCGATGTAGTGCGACTCGCCATAATCTGTCCAAGCTAAATTCTCGTGTGTAATAGCCTATAGTAACAAACTCACCGTTCCAGCTAATAATCTGAACGATATCAATCCCATTCCGCGCTTGAATCAGTTGATCCCAACGAGTATTATACAACCAATCGTCGGATCGAAAGATCCAGTTCTTATTAAACGAGTCCGGCCCGTAGTGGGTAAAGAACCAAGGACTGACGCTCGACATGTACACCTTGCCCGCACCCGACGCGCCAAGGTTGGCTGTGATCGTCTTGTCCGAGTCGAGGTTGATTGACCCCGCGAGAGCGGCTGCGAGTTTGGATGAAACTTCGTTTCGCTTGGAAAGAGAGGGTGCTGCCAGGGAGGAGACGACGTTGGAGATGGGTGTGAGAGATGCTGGGACTGGGATTGGTGCGGCGGCGGGGTTGGATGGGTTCGAGTTGAGAAAGGAGATGGTTTCTGAGAGTTTTGCGGCGGAGATTTGGGTCGGCCAGCCGCCATTCCACTGTACATTGGACGATGAGGGCGGTTCTATTTTAGAAGCAACGAGAACATACGTTAAATGCGCCGTCCATAGCTTGAAAACTCTTGAAACGAGCCGGATCCATAAAGAAGCTCGGGACAAAGGTGGTCGCATATTCACCGGTCAACTGGTCGGCAAACTGCTGTTTCCAACCCTCCTCAGTCGAGGCGGCTCCAAACGTGCAAGTTTCCCCAGCAAATGTGGAAGCAAAGACCTTGCCGTTGAAGCGGAATTGGGCGGGGTGGTTGGCGTATTTGGTGATGTACTCGCGAAGGGCGGCGGTGTCGTTGGGAGTAGCACATAGGTTAACACTAAGTATCGTGTTATTCGAGCCAAATACTCCAAAGTAATAGGGCTCATACCTCATATCGAAGCTCATGAATATTTTAAATCCAGTGCCAGAGTCTCTGGCAGCGTTGAAAGCGTCGTCAACTCTGTCCTTTTGCCAGGCATCGGGGCCAACGTTGAGTGCGAATGCATCAATGCCATTCGCAGAGGCGAGCTTGACGTCGTCCATCCATGCGTCGTAGGTGTAGGGGAATGTGTTACCGACCATGTGGCTATCAGAGATCGATTAGATAAGCTCAAATGAAGTCGAGTGGACTTACTGGGCAACCACGAATTTGTTAGACGTCTGGCGAGTCTTGAAAGAGCGAATGGGGAGGGCGCGGCCCATATCAAGAAAGGAAAGAATAATGAAGAAGGCAAGTAGCATGGCGTTCATATTTGCAGAGAATTAAAAGGTTGAACTAGTCAGAGTGAGCAAAGGAAGCCCGAGTTGGATTATCAGACCGGTATAAGTGGCGGTACAGGGGACGGAGAACGAGAACGAGAGATCGCAGATCCCAGCCGAGACAAAAAGCTACAGTCGTAAGAGCAAAGAACGTGATAGAAAGAGGAAAGAAATAAGAGGATGCCAGTCGTTAGTCGTGTGGGGAGGTAAAGGAGTAGGTCCACTCACGACCGCTTCTTTTTAACTTTCGGACCGTCAACATGGAGCATGTGGGAGCTCATTTCAGAGAAGACAAACACAAGCTCGACAACAAAAGGATAAGACAAGAAAGGAGAGCTCAAGGCCACATGACCTTGAGAAAGCCTAATTGATGACATAATCTTGCCTTTAGCGCTTACACGTCGCCGACCATGGTGAGCCCAAACACGTCCAAGTGTTTATGCGACTAAACAACATTTCCAGTCCAACTTGACACTCTATTCCACTACGGCACTACTTATACTCGACACGGATGGGAATAGGGTGCTTGCGAAATATTACAAGCCAAGGCACCCGCCTCCGGGCTTAGAGACGGGTAGCAAAACCTTTGCTGGGCACAAGGAGCAGCGAGCGTTCGAAAAGGGGCTATGGGAGAAGACGAAAAAGCCGGGAGGTACGCTTGCTTATAGTCTCAAGTTGTGGCGGTCTTACAACTCTTACATTCAGGAGAGATTATCCTATATGAAGGGTATCTCTCAGTCTACAAGCATTCTCTCGACCTCATTTTCTATATGATCTGCCCATCTACCGAGAACGAACTCATGATCCACACAGCCTTGACAGGCTTTACCGATGCTCTGTCGCTGTTGCTGCGGGGGCAAGTCGAGAAACGCGCCATTCTGGAGAATTTGGACTTGACATTGCTAGCGTTGGACGAATCTATAGACGACGGGTGAGTATCAGCCTGTACTGCCATAGCGCCTTCCTCTCACACCATTCTAGAATCATTATCGAGACTGAAGGTCCAGTCATTGCTTCCCGAGTTAGTCGGCCAAGAGCAGACGTGTCCGAGATTGTGATCAACGAGCAAACGCTCCTCAGCGCGTTTAATAATGTGCGAGACCGGGTTCAGCGGGGAATGGGATCGTTCTAGACAACACAAAATGAATCTTTTATTGGGTACCATGTGAAAGGACTTGCGCCGCCATGGCTATGCATTTCCATAAATTCATATTTTCCCTTGCTGTTCCTTAGATAAAGTCCCGATTTAGCACAGCCACGCGCAGGCACTTGCAACATCACTTCATCTCCTCCACCACCACGTCCCACCCTCATCCGGGAATTGCTGAGCGTGACCACCAACTAGACGATGTCAGCGCGTCGTCAAGCCAGTACGACCTCACTATCGCGCTATGCTCGCGACTATCCGCCAGAAGTAGCCGACAACAGTCTAGACTTTTGTAACTCCTTCTGGGGTCTCGGAGATGGCGGCGTCGATGTGCTGTTTGCGCGAATGCGAGGTGCCACGAGGACTGCCGAGGAGTTGCGAGCCTTTTGGAAGGAGCGGTAAGCCACCTTTTCGACGACTGGGGATGAGGTCACCCGCTAAGCAACTTATTTAGGGCGCTAATTGAGGAGGATTATGCCAAGAGGCTGCAGAAACTGGCCAAGACTGTGCTCGGACGAGACGAGATTGGGTGCGTGACGCGTTTGTTGCGGTGGTAGACGACACCGGCTAAATATCGTATTCAGAGAGTTGCGCAATTCGTTTGATGCCCTCCGACTAGAAACGGACAAGCAAGCCAACTCGCACATGGGCTTGGCTTCACAGATCAAGAAAGACTTGGAAGCACCCGTTGCAGATTTTATTAACAAACAGGCTACGCACAAGAAGAACGTATGTATGTTCGCCTCTCCGAAGCCGATGCATCACTGATTGATGTCATCTTTATTTTTCAACTTAGATTCAAGCGCCCGTGGAGAAGCTGTTCAAAACAAAGCAAACGCAGGAGAACCACGTTAACCGTACGCGGGAAAAATACGAGAGCGACTGCATAAAGATCAACGCGTTTACGGGTCAATCGGCGCTCGTGCAAGGGCGCGAGCTGGATAAGCTTCATATCAAGCTTGATAAACTCCAGGAGACGGTCAAGATCAACGAGCGCGAGTTCCAGAACTTTGTGCGTGCGTTGACTGATACAACTCAAAAGTGGGATAAGGAATGGAAGCAGTTCTGCGATGTGAGTACCGTTTATAGTGTCACGTTTGCCCAACTGATTGGCTGTCTGATGATAGCAATGCCAAGATCTGGAGGATGAACGAATCGAGTTTATGAAGGATAACATGTGGAACTACGCCAACAGCATATCGACGGTTTGCGTCTCCGACGACGAATCATGCGAGAAGATTAGGATAGCACTCGAGTCGATCGATACAGAAAAGGAGATGGAGTACTTTGTTACCCACTACGGTACCGGCCACGACATCCCGAACCCTCCCCAAGTCATCTCGTACCAAAACCACGATGGCACGCCATACAAGCAAACAGCCCGCCCCGCCAACTTTATCCGCAGTTCGTCGCGACCTGTTCCCGTGCGCGC
>WSTG01000590.1:0-15920 GCA_019616325.1 Ceratobasidium sp. 394
GTGCTGATTACTGACTTATCAACCAAGGCAGCCTTAAGGGCTTAATCACACGATGCAAAAGATGGGGATGTAAGTAGTGAGATGCATTCAACGGTCGACCGACAGGGCCTTAAATACCCGTCGGTCTGTTTGTACGTACAAATAGATCCAGTCTACAGGAACTATACTAACAGTAAACAAAGAGCGTATGCTAAGTCCAAACAGTACCCGAAACCTTGTCTCATCCAATCCTTCGGTTTCCTATTGTGCGCGCACGGCGCATACATGTCCTAACATTGCCTAATATTGTGCGCCGAGTGTCTGAGTAGGTTCCACTATGCTGGCGCACAATGTTAGTGTCTAGTGGCTAATGTTTGGGCTTGAGTACGCTTATGTCGGTTGTGTCTCACAAGTCTCCGTTAGCTTGGTTTGTAAGAGAAATAGTAATTTCGACCCAATCTGCTGGTTCCCGGACTTAACCAATGGTACGGCTGGAATCAGCGTCATCAGTTTCCTTAGTAGGATTTCATTTATGTAGTGATCGTAGATTATCCAAAAAGGCATGTGGAGACTCTGGGGACCAACCTGGGTTGCCAAACGGAGTGGTCATGTGACTTACCAATTTCTGACCCACAAACCTGGAATCAATTATTT
Organism: Ceratobasidium sp. 394; assembly: GCA_019616325.1. Classification (NCBI taxonomy): domain Eukaryota; kingdom Fungi; phylum Basidiomycota; class Agaricomycetes; order Cantharellales; family Ceratobasidiaceae; genus Ceratobasidium; species Ceratobasidium sp. 394. The sequence goes on from WSTG01000590.1 coordinate 634, forward strand.
TGGCGATTTGCCAGTGACTAGCGGATCTTAGGAAAGTAACAATTGGTTGACCACTTAGTGGGGGCTCTCCGTCGGTCCACTGGGGATTGTGTTGCAAGCAGATTCTGACTTGTGGGCATTCCTCCACCAGTTACTATGTATGACTCTGCTCCTGGCCGCGTTTACCGTTGGCGACAACACCTCGGGTAGCATACCTTTTGTAACGGTTATTAAAGTAGATCCTTTATCTCCTTGGGTCATGTGATCCAGGGGCTCTACTTTTTATCTAGCCATCAGAACGCTTTGGAAAGTCGCCACAAATGGTCAGGGGACCTCCTAATATAGTAATGAATGCTTAGGGGTCGAGTACTAAGCGAGGGGAAGAGTGACGCTAGGGGGAGATAGGGGTTGATCCATATCTCCATCATTTCCTTATCGATCTGGCTTGGGAAAAATACTATAAATAGTAGAAAAATTCCCTTATCTTATCTAAGCCAATATCTAACCTAAGTTAGGTTAGGATAAGTCGGAATTGATCAAAGTCTTAGTGAAGACTTCAAATCGCAGGATGTATGCGTTACATAACAGCAGGTAGTTGACTGGAACGTCTAAATACACATGCATAAGGTTACAAATACATACGCATCAGGTTACAATTAACAATGATCAAAGCAAATTGTTTCGAGACAAATTGATTTGAATGCCACGAGAGAATGCAAACGCAAATAAGGATAGGGAAAGGGGATAAAAGAACCGGGTGTTGCCGTGATTAGCACATACAATGCGGCTTGTGCGCCACTCTGTACTCCGTGACACTGGTTGTAACATTTACACAGTCAAATTGAGTAAATTTGTAACCAAAACTAAGGCCAGAGGACTCACACTGCCATTACCTCAAGTGGAGTCGAACATGGTAGGAGTCTTGTAAGTTTAGACGGAGAGGTGAATCACCCTGTTTGTGATATGCAGTGCTACTATTCATTTGTAAGGCGATTAGCCATTTACTGCTAAAATGAGCAGAGTCAAACGTACTTGGTGATGCTCCCCACTCCTACTGTCTTGGGACCAATGATGGGCAAGTTCATAAAGGAAATAAGAAGCGAATATGTTGAAGAAGAAAGTGTGGCATATTTGCAGAAGGTCGGAGTGAAGGATGATGTTGTCTTGGAATACACTGTATCTTGGCGCGAGGTGGCAGGTCATATGAATAGACAAAAGTGGCACCACTGCACAAAAGCGGGTACCCACACTGTCGAGGGAACACGTCATGGTGAATGACCCGGTTTTTGGCGTGGGGTGACGACTCATCGGGTTGAACATTTCAACGTAGGCAAGTGGCTCCTTCCATAGATACCGCATATTAGACGCCAATTAAAACATGACATGCACTCGTCCAACCCGATAGCCTATGAAAAAGGTTAGTGGCTATTATAGTTTGTGAAACTCACTCACAATGTAGGCCATGCTGTGTCGGATCCACAAGAATCATGATGGTGTCAAAGCGCGCTAGCCAGCACACACATTGGAAACCGTCGATTTTCTCGGGTTGCGTGCGAATCACATTGATTTGCAGCCCTTCAGACGGTTTGAACAGCAGAGGAGTGTGGAACAGCTGAGCGCACAACCAGATGTTGAACCAGGGATCGGGGGGGAGTTGAATGTGTCAAGAGTGTGGACGCTCTTTGTGGAGGAACGAATGGAGGGCGGGAACGAGTTTTGTCGCGTCATGGTGCTCTTTGTCATGACCCGAGTGCATGACAGTTAAGCGCCGACTGGTCCAGCACTTAACAAAATCAACTAAGTCAATTTTATTAGATAATTACCGCATTTTATCTGAAGTCAATTGAAGCACCCCGCAAGTCACGTGACTCCAGTGCTTAACTCAGCGCTTAACCAACTGGCACTTGGTAACTCTCTCCTATGTAATGCAAGTGCGAGGTGTCAGTTGGATAAGCAGAGTCACATGACCCTAGGACTAAGCGCAGCTCTTATAAGATTCGGAGCCGCAAATATCTGAGGTGTCAGTATATGTAATCAAATGACGAGTACACGTGACCATCTTGGTGATGCCTAATAGGCCATTGACGCTACACGTGACCTTGTTGTTGCTGCAGACTGCGGATGACTGTGACTCATTGCAACCACAGGTATATAGGTAGAAGGAAGGCTAGCTGAGTGCCTCAGTTAGCCTTATCTTGTCCACCACACTGAGACCGACTAGTATATAGCACATTACACCAATAAATACTGAATAAAGACCAAACGACTACAGACAGTAAATAGAACAGAGAGCCACCGTTAGCCACTAGATCAGAGAACTAGCGGGTCATAACACTCTTCAAGGTATTCAAGGTTGACTCCTCTAGTAGTGGGGTCTTAGCCAACACGCACTGAGGGACTGGGTGGAAGTATTGCCAGCCCTGATCACCCTGATCGCCCTGATCGCCCAGCGGTTCAGCTTCCCAAGAACCACCAACTCTGGCCTTCCCGCCGCTCAAAAACTTGTCCAGCTTAATAGCCAGCTCCACCCTCATGCCAGCCTCTATTAGCTCATCTGGGTCTTCTTCTTCATCCTCCTCATATCAATCGTCTAGTTCCTTGTTCTCCTCGCGCATCTCGTCCTCGAGTCTATCTTCATAGTTTTCATCCTGCTCTTCCCCCCATTCAAAGGGACCGTGCGCAGTTTCTGCCAATTATGCCTCGTGCATTGCAACTGCCTCCATGCGCTGTATGTAAAGCACCATCTGCTTGGTCGCATTCACCTTGCTCGACCTTCAATAGCCCATCCTGGCGAAATTGATATGCAATCGCTCTGAGGTCTCGGTATTATATCCGTCGGGCGTCCCCAGCTGCTTGATGAAGCACACATAGTGCTGAATCATGTGGATTTTGGGGATCCCGTGGAACGCCCTCTTTGTTGTCACCTCACCCAGCTGCTTGAATACCGCTTTGTTCCAGTGGAAGGTACGCAGCGCTTTGTCCATGTCGTCAAGCTCGCTATCCGTTAGCAAAGATGAATGTGCCAGGTACATAAAATCCAATCCAGCGCGCCCAGCTGCAACAACTTGAGGGTTGGCATCGGACATCACCGGTAAGAGAACTTTTGCCATCTCTTTTAATTCGCGTCCTGTCCGCTGAGAAACAGCCAAGATCCTGTTCTTGAAGTGGCACATTCCAGGGTATTCCGGCATACTCGTATGATGTTCGTCGACCATCTGCTTGGTAAGAATATGCACCACCCACTTGGTGGGATGGTCTTTCATCACGCCTTTGTGCAGCTGATGCAGTAAATCTGGCATTAGCAAGCAGCCCAAGTTTACGTGCGGGTAGTCCTTCCAGAATGGCTCCACGTTGTATAATCCTAACCGCGCAAACGCAGCAGATCCGCCACAATTTTTGTGTTCGTCCATCGCATCGAGTACTTGCTTGCGAGTCCGAAGTGGTGAGTCCCCTAGATCGCCCTGTTCCCCTGATTTGAGGGTACAAAGTGGACAATGTGTGCTCTTCGTGCAGGCAATCTTGCACTGTTCTGGGAAGTCTCTGACGTACAAAGCAAGGAGTGGGTATATGTGCCTGACACCGCCATCCGAACACACGACGTTGACACCGGTTTCGCATGCCTCAGCTAGCGGTTTCAAGATTTGCCGCATGCATTTATGGACCAAGTCCCGCCTGTGGAATCGACGCTGATCTTCGTTCAATTTGCAACTGAGCTTTGGCACCGGTAGGTAGCCAAGTAGAACATGTGTGTGCTTCGATATCCGGCGCCGGAGGCGCTTTGGCAGGCTCCTGATTGTTATGTAGACTGGGTGTGCCTTCCTGTCACCGCTAAAATTTGTCAACTTGGTCTCGTCCGACAAGATAATGATCGGTATGATTGTCCCCTCTTCGTTCTGAATCTTGCCCTGGAACGAAGTAAGTCGATTTTGTGTGAATAGCACAGCTTCTATACTCACCTGTACCTCCCACATCCAGTCTGAGGTATATATTTCATCCCTAATGCGTTCGGTCCGGGCGGGTGAAGTCCATTTCTTATAGACCTTGTACTCGATGAATTTCCCTAGTTGCTTGTTTCGCAAGATTTGCTTCACAATCTCCAAGGCGTTACGCATCCAGAGCTTGACAATTTCCTCCCCCAGGTCCCCTTCAATCTTCACTGCCTGGACCATCCAATCAGGGCCATGAGGTAACTTATCGACAGCCTTGATCACCTCCCGGTTGTTCTTGAACGGTATCCTCCCCTTCAACTATATGTGGTGAGCTAGGTTATTAAATGTAACTGGAGTTAGTAGTACTTACTCATCTTAATCATAGGAATTTATTCCAGAATTTCCCGCTCATTCCCGAATCTATCAAAGACTGTACGACCTCAAAGACATTGGGGTTTCCTAGTTCGCCAATATCGGGATAGTCACCCCAGTTAACATCATCTGGTGTTGCCAAGTGGGTCGGCTCACCAGCTGTCGGAGAAGGGTATGGTTCGATGTAGTACTTGTTTCCGTGCTGATCTACTACCCTCTCTAGAATGACCAGCTCGGGTTCCTCATCCTCCACTTCTTCAATCCTCGGATCTGTTGGCGACTGTGACTGAGTGGGGTTCTTGGGTGGGTTACAGTCCCAGTCCATGGCATCTTCATCTTTGTCGTCTTGATCGTCATCTGCGAGCGTTTCGATGTCAGAATCGTGGCTCTCGCTCCTGTCAAAATCACTAGCGCTTTTGTCCTCTAGTTCCTCGTCTTCCTGTTCCTCGTCCTCCCATTCCTCCTCGGCCTCGCCGCCCTCCTGGGCATGAACTCCGGCATCATCGTAATTCCTGTGGTCATCTCTGCCCTCAGGTTCATCAGCATATATAGGTCCGCCGCCCTCTCCTGCATGCTCGCTACCATCTCCTGCGTGCTCGCTTCCTTGGCCAACGGGCTCGACCCACTTGGCAGCACTCAGGCAGGCTCTTTCCCGCTTCCTGCAAGCCACTGCCATCTGCTTCTTCCAGAGCTCGTGCAAGGGCGTGCATGCGCTTTGCTTTAGGTGCTGTGTCATGCCTGAGTGTGTGGTAAACCCATCGCCGCAGTGGCGGCATACATGCTCGGTGTCAGGATGGGTTGAGGGTCCGGCCCCTCTGTGTGCAATTTTGATATGGTTGTCCACTAGGAGTGCCATGTCAAACCGTCTGTGGCATTGGATACACAAGTGGGTACAGAGCGCCATGAATCGAAGTGGGTGAATGCGCTAAGTTGTAGCTGAGTGTAGTGGATTGTAGGGTCAGGTCAGGACCCTGATGTTGACGTGTTGCACCCGATTTGGACAGTTGTTCTGGTTGTGTTTGTTTTGGAGCCCACCACCATCACCACCATGTCCGCTGAAGAAGCTTCGCTTGGTCGCGGAAAGCGCCTGATGGTGAAAACCAAAGCTTTTGTTGAACACGGTATGTATCTATTACTTTCATTTGCTTTTGTATGGGTTCATTAAAGATCCTCCTGCAGAAAAATTGGTCAGAAATTCGGAAGAGTACCGGGAGAAACTTGCATGCACCAAGCAGGTGAGAGAGCAGGAAGCAGCTCTTGAACAGCAGGAGGCAGCATTGGGAGCAGTGGAGAAACTACTCGAAAAGGCTGCCAAGGCAAAGGAGAAAGCAAAGCAGAAGGCAAAGGCGGACCCCAAGCCTACCAAAAAATCTGCGTCCTCGAGTTCTAACGCTAAGTCGACAACTGGCAGCTCTAAGGGCAAAGGTACGTATGGGGTATTCTGGTTCATATCTGGGTTATGCTTACATTCCCGTGTAGTTTTGTTGCAGGAACAGCTCAACGCCACTCAGGTAGCAGTGGACGACGTGCGGTGGAAGCAACTCATTGCCGGAGGAGCACCTCCAAATGCTTGATTTGTGGGAGCTGGAAAAAATCTGGGATCAGGGCAAGGGAAGCAAGCCAGGGCAAGGGAAAGTTGGGAAGCCAAAGGCTGCGGCGAAGGGGAAGGAAAAGGCTGTTGCGAAGACGCCTGCAAAAAAGCTTAGTTAGTCTCTCCCAAAAGAGTCCAAGGTACGTACCACCCCTCGCTCAACAATATGCAGGCTCACGCCTCTTTAGATCACCTGGCTTGGCTCGCCCATCGTTGCTCTCAAAGATGCCAAAGATCAAGCTAAGCGTGCAGCAGCGTCTTCATTGGTCATGACTCGCAAACACAGTGTGTCCCCCAATCACAGTGATGTTGGTGCCAAGCATACTTGAACCGAGCTGGTAATCGGTAAGGCTAATCATATCTGATGTTTTGTTTAGCCTCTAATTCTACATTTACAGTTCAATCTGCGAAATCTACCCCAGTGCTGAAACTGAGCGTGTCCTCCACAAATAAGGGCTCTCGTGCCGGAAGTCAAGCTGCATCATCACATTCTTCCTTCTCACACGCAGGCTCTGTGGCCTCCACTAGGGTGTCAATGCAAGCTACGTCTTCTCAACCTAATCATGAGTGGCTCCACACGGTCGTTGAAGATTCTTTTGCTGAACAGGAGCTTATTGATATGGAAGGGGCGCTTGATGAGGTACCCAAGGACGAGGAGATGTTTGACAAAGACGTGAAACCACTGGCTCAGGTGCGTATATAATTCCTTTGATCCTAGCGCAAAAAGGTTACTCAGATGTAGTTATTTCCAGAAAAAATCTACCGACAAGAATCAGCCAATGAGTGGCCAATTCATTGGTGTCAAGTGCAAGATTCTTGACAAAGCTGTTTTACAAGTTGTCTAGTGGTTTGCAATACCCGAGCCGTGCCCTGAACCTGAGGAGTATGAGCTTATGATCGACGAGGCTTGGGATAATGCAGTTACCCGCCGCCGTCAGTGTCTCAAAGATTGGTCCATCACTAGGGAGCACATCACTTGTGTAAGTTGTCCCCCTTTCTGCTCGTAATTTCGGGTTAGTCACTGCTTGCCCTATAGATCAAGCAGCGGGTTAACAGCTGGTGGGGTCGTGTTCACCGTCGAGTTGCTCTGGGCATCTGTTATGACCCGCTAGTTCTCTGATCTAGTGGCTAACGGTGGCTTTCTGTTCTGTTTACTGTCTGTAGTCGTGTGGTGTTTATTGTGTATTCATTGTGTTTAATATACTATATACTAGTCGGTCTTGGTGTGGTGGACAAGATAAGGCTAACTGAGGCACTCAGTCAGCCTTACTCCTTCTTATATACAGGTAACTGCGGTGAGTCATTACGTTCCGCAGTCCGCAGCAACAACAAAGTCACGTGTAGCGTTGATGGCCTGTTTAGGCGTCACCAAGACGGTCATGTGTGTTTGTTTTATTAGTCATATATACTAACACCTCGGTTATTTGCGGCTCCGAATCTTATAGGAGCCGTGCTTAATCCTAGGGTCATGTGACTTTGCTTACCCAACTCACACCTCGCACCTGCATTACATAGGAGAGAGTTACTGGGTGTGAGTTAGGTAACCACTGGTTAAGCACCAGGGTCACGTGTCTTGTAGGATGCTTCCATTGCCTTCGGATAAAATGTACTAATTATCTAATAAAATCGACTTAGCCGATTTTCTTTAAGTGCTGTCCGAGTCAGTGCTTAGTTGTCATGCACGCGGGTCATGACAGCATCGCAGGCGCATATAACTTCACGCTGTTGCCTGTAAATACTCCAGCGGTTGTCCAAGCCCATGCCATAGCTCTCAGCGATAAATTGTTTCATAGAAACGTGAGTAAAGGGCGCTTGGCGCATATACCTTCTGATTATTAACATTTAAATAGCTGAATCCCGCTGAGCCTAGTGTTATAGGTAACTACACACACCCCTATATTGGGCGGGCAATCTACTTCATCTACTTTGTTGGCCTGATCCCGGTCGGCACCCGCTTCAAAAGTGAGTTCAAGGTCATGTCGCTTGCCACAATTGCGTATGCAACAGGCTTGGTACATTTCAATTCATATTTATCTGACTTTTGTACCATGCTCACTCATGCTTAGATTGAGACATTTATCAAATGTTATCGGGGTGATGACCTATTCGACACTCAGAAAAAAGTGACCATGGGGCAGATACAGCCTGATGTCCTCAAGCACCATCAAAATCTCCTGAAGATGGCGGATCGTACACTGCGGTTGTGTGTGGACCTGCAGGAGATGCCGTATTCAATTGCATTGTAAGTTTTAGTTGATTGTTTTGTTATTCTACTCACGATGTATCTACAGGCACAGTGATGCAAAGTCAAAGCAGCGTTGCCAATCTAAGGGCGCGTTGGGTGTTCTCGAGGACGACGATTTTGATGAAGTAGACCTTACCCTGGAACAGTTGGCCGAACTCCGAAATGCCCGCCACATCTCTGGTGTTTACAAGAAGCCCGTCCCTACTGTCGAGCAACCAGACAATACAAGCGATGTGGATGCCAACGAGGTCCAGGCAACGTTGGAGAGTAGAATGGGGTCGCTTAACAATGGCTCCCCAGCACCTATGGCCAATGGTGATGATGAAGCCATGCAATGCAATTCAGAGGAAGAGGCCGACGACTCGGACTCCGTGGGGGCTAGCAAACATGGATGCAAGATCGCAGTCAACGGTGGTCAATCCTATGATCCACTGAGTGATCCCAATGAGGAATTGGATGGGAAAGGGGCAGAGGACGTCATCAAAAGCCACACCATTGAGTGCAAACATGAGACAAACGGCACAGAGGGCAAGGACAGCGACAACGATGATGGATGCAAGATGGAGGATGATGATGAGGGAGACAAGGAGCAAGATGACGAGGGAGACAAGGAGGGAGACAAAGAGGGAGGCAAGGAAGGTGAGGAAGGAGGGGGGAGTAAGGTCGCGCCAGCGGGTGAGGAAGCCAACAGCCAGCGTGCTCAGCAGGCATCTGATGAGAGCGACACCGAGGCAGTCGAGGAAACAGCTGGGCCAGTTGAAATCGACAAACCGGTCAATGCGGGGACCCGCAGCACAGTTGGCACGGATGCTGGGAAGGTTGAAGCGGGACATGGGGAGGAGAGTGATGAAGGAGTAGGAACCTTGGCTGCAACCCCAGGAAGAGGCCATACCCGGGAAGATGGTCCAACGCAGATGGATGCAGTGCTCAAACAACTGTGGGAGGAGCAGGAACGGGCGATACAGGCAGCGGCAGAGCAGGTGGTGGTAGAGAAAGCGGTGCGGAAGCGGGCCAAGGCGGAGGAGAATGCGAGGAAGGCAGCAGCGAGGAAGGTGGCAGCAGAAGAATTTATGATGCTGACTGCAAACAGTTCGGGATCCATGCTGATTACATTATCACCGACGTGGCCATCTGGGCCATTTCCAACCTGCTGCCTCCAGTAACCCTCGGATCCCTCTCACATATTACACCAGCATGGCCAGGGAAAGCACTTGCATGCTGGGGGCAATCGCTTTTGGCCATAGTTGAAGACTTTGACTCACCGAAGAGCGTCGCTGGCCAGTCACGTGCAGAAACCCAACTCAAGCAGGAGCTCCAGGCAAAGTCAAGTGAGAAACCAAGCAAGGCAGAGCCCAAGGCAGCAGCAAAGACCACGAAGGCAAAGAAACAGCCTGCCACAAGCGAAGCCACAGCGGCCAAGCCAAAGAAACCTTGAACACAGGCTGATGAGTCAGCCACAAGCACTGGTGCTTCATCATTCTCCCAGGCCACATCGTCGAGGCCAGCACAACCTGCCCCGGCTACCCAAGCTTCTGTATGCACCCCACCCATGGAAACAGGTGTGGCAAACACATCTCGACTTTCAGGCCTATTAATTTTCCACTTAAATGGCCCAGATGCAACCCAACCCTAGCAGAAACCAATACTTCTGGCCCCACAACCCCATTCCAGCCCGCCGTCATGTCATTATCGCCCACACACATACCCGAGCATGCTCCCTGTGTCCGGGTCCATTAAAATCACTAGTTCTTCCACAGTGACACACCCTGGTGAGCAGACAGTCGGAACAATTCAGGTCAATCCCACTATAAATACAGCAACCCAATCAACACCCCCACTCTCTGGGCACGGCGCCACTCCAGCTAGCCCAATTCAACACATCATCAAGAACCCTGCTGCAAGCAAAGATCATTATTGCAGTCACCTTTGGGGCCAATGGACGGGATAGAAGGTGAGTCATACCTGCTCTTGCCGTGAGCCCACCCTAACTCTCAAACTGCATCTAGGCCTGGGTTTGGATGGGGTGATCCATTGTTGGGGTCAAGTTCCTGGTTCTGGTCAGGAGGGATTTTGGGTGGGGGTGATTCCGTTAGGGTGTACACTTGTTCCATGGACCGAATGTTGAGGTTTTGTGCCCAATTTTCAGCAAGCTTGGCTAGCCAATCAGTATTGCTGAGTGACTGGAGGTCAAGCTGCACATAGTCCTGTGCTAGGTCTGATTTGACCTCAATTTTTCAATCAGGGGTGTATGTGTGGATGTTTGAACTCAGGTGACAGCTGGCCAACTGCCTGATGTCAAGTTCTGCTGATGTTTCTTTATGCACGCGAGTCTGTCGAAAGTTGAAGAGGTTGACTTCAACGTGCCTTGCAATCTTGCCTAGAATTGGGATTGTGGGGGCAATTTCCTTATGGGCTTCACAGCTAGTGGTCTGTGGGGGTGGCCCAAACCACTTTCAGAGCAACCAGAGGAGATTAGGTGGGTATATATGCCCAATAGAGTAGATCTATACCTTCTGCCTATTGTTGTTCAACTCTTGCAGCCTATCACACTCGTAGAATCCATTGCTTCTACCTGAAGTATTGACCAACCAGGCATGGTCACAGATCCCATCACTGTGCCAGCAATGGATTAGCCACAGGGGTTGCAATAATAGGGGGAGAGTACATGCCTCATCTCTGGGGAAGCCTCGTGCCGCATCCACTGCATGACCTCAGCCAGCTCTTGCGCATAGTTGTTGTTCCCTCGCCCACGGAAGTAGATAATCAGGTCTGGAAGAAGGTCCTCCACCCACCCAACATTCCCAGACTGGATCCCTCTCCTGACCGAAGAGTACTTCAAGAGGTCTCGGGATTGGAAGATGGTGTTGCGCAGGACGTTGTCGGGCTCTGGCTCACTGGCCAACTGCTCCAAGGCTGCAGAAGAGACCTGCTCAGAATGGATATGCTTTGCAATCTCAGCCAGTTGCACTGCAGAGGAAGACTTGACCCATTCAACAAGCTCATCCACTGTGCTGGTGCCGGAATAGTGCATCCATAGGCTGTGGATCAGGGCAAATAGCTTGTGTCACAGAAATTCGTTGTTGGTAAAAAAGTCCAGCCGCTTTTGACACATGTTCATGTTCAACCCAGATCTACCCAGCAAGCTCAGATCCTGAGCCTTGTAGAAAGTCATAGTCTGGTCACTGCCTCAGTGGGCGTCAAAGGTAGACATCCCTAGGTTGAGCAGTATATGAAACCAAGGAGGAACAATGACTATCCAGGAGAGACACTCAAAGCCATTTGGATCATGGCTGCACAGAGCAAGCAGTGCACAGAGGCGGGCTGATGTCATTTGATCACCAACAATGGGAAAAGTACAAGCCCCCATGCCCATCAATATCTTATCGGCATCAGAGTTGAGGCTAGTGATGTCACCCGGGAAGAAACGCAGGTTCCCCTTCCAGCACCCAGGAACCCACAGGTATTTGCTATTCCCTTTCCCTGCCTCTTCCCGCTCCCCGGGAAGCGGGAAGCAGGCGGGAACCTGCATTCTGGGGCTCAAAATTCTCGCAAAAATCAGGCGCACCTGGTGGTACTTTCTTCAGGAATTTATCTATTATATTTCATGTAGTTACAGTCTGGTACATTGTACAAGGTACTCTGACTGCCTGAAGCAGCGTTTGGGACCTCCCCAAATGTCACCACATCTGAAAGATAAAAATACCATAATATGCAAAGATATTCCAGTTTTCAGATTATGTACTTCATATGGCCTGAATAGATTTCTACAGCTGTAGAGGATACATGTTATGTAAGGGGGGCATTTACCCCTGAAAAGCGCCACACAGACTAGTGAATCTCACCGTTCAAATGCCGCTCCCCTGTGCACATTGGATGCGCCCATGTTACTAGAGTGTACTCACAAAGTTTCAGCCACTTTGGACCATGGGAAAGGGGGGAAACAGGGCGGAAAGTGCTAGACAGGGGCTGAAATCATAGGAGTCAGCCCTCTATGGCACCAATGATTGAATTTGAGCCTTTCATGCATTGGTAAATATTGTTCAGGATGGCTGATTACCATAGTTTGCTACCTTACTCTACTTGTAACTGTGACAAAACATGTCAGAACTCACACAGTTAGCTTGGGAGTACAATGTGCTCCTGGGCATATCCAGCAGGTAAGTTCACATGGATCCAGGATAGCTACAAGTGAGATATTTTGCATAGAGTAATCAATAAGTATATAGATTGACATGTACTCATTGGTTTCTGCTCATTCTCCTTAGTTCATCCTGTGCTGCACTAGAGGGGAATAGGGGTAAGCACTGATTCCCCTTGCTAGTTCCTCCACTTCCACTGATTTCATTGATATGATATTTTGCATATAGTATTCAGATGGTGTGTATATCAGAATCGCTTCACCAGACTCCATAGAAACTGCCTTAATAGCAAGTAATAGGGGGTGCGCTCCCCCCTGAATATATTCAGGTTGTATTTCACTGATTTCTACCTCAGAATAATTCATTTTCACTAGCGCAAAGGCATATGTGGAATCCCCAGAATTCTCTGCATTTAACTATGTAGCTTATATACATTTGTGGTGGGTTTTGACATTGGCCAAAATCTCTAGCCAGCCCCGTGAGCAAAGTTTCATGCATACACCATGCATTTTACAGCTAAATAGTTGTCTAAAGCTGCAGGAGTGACCTGAGCTACTGGGTGCATTATATAGCTGCGGGAACAGCGGGTTCTGGCACGGGAACCCTGCACCTCCAAGCCCTTCCTCTTCCCGGCCTGTTCCCACTGATGCCAGAAGGGGCGGGAATGGGCCCGGAAACAGTGGGAATTCCTGGGTGTGGGTTGCCTGCATGACATCTCTAGTTGAGGCCAGTCTGGCGGACAATCTCATTCATGACCTGGAGGTTACCACCAACAGAGGACTCATCGATGGGCACAGTCCCAAGCATGTGGTAGCGGGTCTTGTGCTCTTCACCCCAGGGCATAGTGTGCAGCAGTACCGGAGGACAGAGCTTGTCATCAGAGCAGACTTCCAGGTCAGCTAGCCTGGGCACAGTCTCGAAGAGGATGGTGTGTATCAGGTAGACTTTGTAGTTGACAAGCCTCCCAAAGAGCTCAAAATCAAGAAAGTCATCCAGTGACAGGTTGGTAGGTGGGGTAGAAGCAGGTGGATCAGGTGGTGGATGATCACCCTGAAATCATACATATAAATTACTCGGTGCATATAGGATGCTCAAAACTTGGGTGACACACCTCAGCATCCGCGGGTATGTCCTTCAAAAATATATGCTTCACTGTATCGGGCAGCTCTACCACAGTCATGGTCGTCCCATTATCGGTGACGGTATGCCGGTCGCCATGTTGTGCCTTGATGGGAGTCGCAAGCCAATGGTTGTCATGGATCCAGAACATGGCATGGTTCTTGACAGCGTCCTTCATCCTCACGAGAGCCTCTGCTGACAATGCGGCAATGGTGTTGTTGGCCCAAGCATAGCTCAAGGTATAGCCACACTTGTTGAAAAGCGAGTAGAGAGACTTCAGCACATGTTTTGCCAGGAAATATAGGATCAAGTGCTTCTGCAGCCTGTTGAAGCGTGGCGCATACCGATACGCCAAGGAATATACATGGAGGACCACTGCCTAGACAGCTGTCAGACACCTAGGGTACTTGGCAGGCAGCACATACATGCTCAACTCACAAAGGGTGGGTCGACCTCGAGGAAATCCAGGTCTTCTTGATTCAGCTGAGCACGCACACGAGGTTTAGTTTGACTGGTCAGGGTCAAAAATCGCACCAAACCGGGTGTCAAAAGGCGTGTTCTGTCCTTCAGCACGTTGAATTTTATGTAATCATGGTCAGGAAAGTTCAAGGTGTTGTCGTCTGCTCGGTTAATGTGCGTATCCTTGGCCATTTCGTTAAGCTTGTGGCAGGCGAGCTGTGTGACATGCCTCCATGCCCAGTGGTTCAGAGTGGCAGCTGCCGCCTTTGGGCACTTGCCAGTGTAGTTGATTGGGGTGTGCATATGGTTGAGTATGCTTGGGAGTCGTTTGCTTTGTACGAGCTGTCGCTGGGCCTCCTTGAGCACTAGGTTGCCCACGCATTTCTTGTTTCCCCAGCAAAGCACATCTAAGAACTGGTCTATCTTGAGGCTATTCTCATTTAGGCACCGTACGACCATCAGGACTGCCTCGAATTCTGCGTCATCATCTGTTGGGGCTTGTGACTCAGCAGGGTTGGGCAAGAGCTTGGGTTCAGGTTCAAGATCCCACTCGGCATCAAGGTTATTGTTGTCAATGTAATCATATGCATCATTGAGATTGAACAGGTCAAAGTCCACCATGGTTTCAGATGCAGCAATGTAAAAATCAGCATGTGGCTAGGCGAGAGGGAGTCAGGCGGTCAGCGGTCACCTGATCTAAGCGCCCATTTGTCTTTGGCCAAAAATGCGTGTGTTGCGTGCCCCCTCACCCTCCTCTTACCATGCATCCTGGCTCTGTTATAGCTTGTGTAACTTCCAGAGTTTATGCGTAAGCGCTGGAGGTGTACCAACTTAGAGATGGAGGCGCTTACATGAGGGATCAGGTTTCAGGTGTATGCGCTGCGTTGCTGCTTACACCTGAGAAAGGATACTCTGAGGAGATTCTACGAGTTGACGGAGGCAATGAGCTCTTGAAGGTGTATGCTGAAATGTTCCTATAACTAGTCACCTAGATAGGAGAAGACAGGGCCAGAAGCTCTTAAGTATATAGTCATGAGCCTTGTTAGAGGCGAGGTGTGTCCTATACGCTAAGAGTTATGAGGATACCAAGATCAATTAAGAACTTAGTATATAGATACGTTTGTAGACTAAAAACTAATCACACAGTTAGTTAATCTCTTAGGGGGACTGGCAGCGATGGCAGTCACACAAGTAGAACCGCTAAACTATACCGGAGCGCTTTACCATAGTTTAGGTTGGGACTTAGAGTGACTTAGGTCTTAGCGATTGACTGGTCTTGCAGTGCTGATAACTGACTTATCAGCCAAGGCAGCCTTAAGGGCTTAATCACATGATGCATTCAAAAATGGGGATGTAAGTAGAGAGATGTATTAAACGGTTGACCGACAGGGCCTTATATACCCATCGGTCTGTTTGTACATACATATAGATCCAGTCTCCAGGAACTATACTAA
>WSTG01000591.1:0-15906 GCA_019616325.1 Ceratobasidium sp. 394
AGTCACGTGTAGTCCCGTTCCCATTATTTGCGGCTCCGAATCTTATAAGAGCCGCACTTAATCCTAGGGTCATGTGACTTGCTTAGTCACTCCCGCTCCCGTCTGCATTACAAGGGAGAGGTGTTGCAGACGGGAGTTACGTAAGTGGTGGTTATCACATTAAGCGCCAAGGTCACATGACTTGTAAAGTGTCTTGGTGACCTCCGGATAAAATGTGATAATTACCTAATAAGGGGCACTTAGTACTTTTACTACGTCTCAGGTTACTTCAGTACATAGTCGTCATGCACGCGGGTCATGACATGATGTTCACAACTGAGACATGTGCTACTATAATTAACCGTTGCCTAGCTTGGGTCTGATTGTCCAATAACCAGTCCCATGCTGGCTAGAGGTGTCTTGGTCAAATGGCACAGTGGTTATCAGAGTCTCTGTGGGACCCAGAAAACTGAAAATCTGGGTTGGGATTTGGCGGAATATGCATTTGGGCGTAAACCACCCAAAGGGCAATGCATGTTAAGTATTTTGATCCCAAATTTTGGAGCTGGCTCTCGAGGGTAGAACCCATGATGTCATAAGGCACCCATGACTTTACCTAAAAATCAATGCCTGCTCCACCTGAATTCCGTCATTCCAGTGTTCCCCCTCGGGACTTTCTGTATCAAAACTGGTTTATCAGCTCCACTAAACCTGAAATCCAGGTCTTCTATGGCACACAGTGAGTGTATCTCACCAGTCAGGAATGGCCTGGATGGCCATTGTGGTATGCACTATGTTCAACACCCCAACTTAAACATGCAAACCTTTCTTACTTATGGTTAACCAGTGCCCTTCTTGGGTATGGTTGTTGACTGGTGAACCCTGGGACACTCTTGGGGCTGTTGTGCTGAATGGTGTGGTGTAGTTCTTGCTCCACTGGCTATTATTCTCTGACCCATGGGATCAACATTACGGTGGGTGGTGTGCCCACCTGCTGTAATTCGACGAATCTATACTAATTATCACCAAGCACAGCCCATCTCTGGGGTGATTGATTGTTGGTACATTCTGAGCAACTTTAAGTGTGCTGTGCCATTTGGCATGGCACAGCTTTCATTTCCTTTGCCATGGTTTTCATTGACTCTCCTCAGCCCAGTGAGTGGTTTAAACCATTTCAGCACACACCCAAGTGACATGGCTGATGTTTCATTTACGGTTATTTAGCCCATTTTCCCTGTGCCTGAAGCACTTGCCTTTTATGGTTTCCTTGGCACTCCACCGTGCTTGACTTTTACCTTTGATTAACTGATGGTCATATGGCACCTCGAATGTCAATGACTTCTCACTTCCTTTGTTTTACCGAGTTCCTCTGAATTCATGCTATTTTCAGCTTGATCTGACATAAAGTGGCACTTGTTCCAAGTGTGAGCAAGCTGCACAGGACGGACTGACCCCTGTATTTAATCCTGCTTGCCATGCCTTAACTGACAACCCAAGTCTCTGTATACTCAGTAACCATGTGCAAGCTTCCCAACAACTTTATTTGACTTGGTTTTTGGTGGTGTCAGATGTTTGATTTGGACAGGTGGGACTTGAAGTTCACTTGAAGCCACATTTGTTCAAACCTTTCCAGGTATGTCCAATATTGTGTTTGCTGCTGGAATGCTCGCTGAACTCATTGTATGCTGTAGCACTTATATATTTGCAACATTGTTTGTATTTTGCCAGGTGTTGTGCAGTAATAACATGGTTGAATCAATGTGAGGATGTATGTGATGTTGAGTGTTGGGGTGTGCATGTGCCAATTTGCTGGTTCTCTCAGCTTGTGTGGGCACAACTGTGGTGCTGAGTGTGCACTGAGTGGGAATGGTTTGCACTCAGACCCAAATATTGATGGAGAAGAACACTAACCCTCTGTCCTGTTGGCCGGGCCAAATACATAGCTGAAACTTGGTTATATTTGGGATTAAGTGACAGGGGACACTCAGCTCGGACTATTGGCATGCTCAAACCAACTTGGGATGTCCTTCAGAGTTGTTTCTTTGCTTCACAGTGAGTGTCCAAGTTCAAGTCCATAACACACTCATGCTTACCAATCAAGAACATGTAAGCATTCTTCATAGGTTACATCCAAGCAAACCACTGAAGAACAGTGCACTTACATTGTACAAGCAATTAACAATACAAACCAGGCTCAGCCTTAAGTGTGCCCAAGGTCACTTGTTCACATGGTGCATACTAAACTATGTCCTTCCTGGCAGGTCAACACTCACCATTGTGACTGCAGAGTTCTGCCAACTTCAGAAGTAGTTCCAAATGTTTCTTCCCTTGCATTTGCCTAGTGCCTGTATTGTGTGTAAAGCAGGCATAGTCTGCATGTGCCAGGCAATTGGTGAGTGTCACAAGCTGATGTGTTTCTTCATATAATTAATTCTTTTTCTCTTTTATTTCCCTTTTTCATGTTTGTTGTGTCATGTGACTCATGGAACATTCTGGAAGATGCTGACATGGCCTATTTCATGTAGTATAACCAATTGTGTGCTTCTGAAGGCTGTGTGGTGCTGCCATGTCTGTGATGACTCATTTGTTCTCTTGTGGCTTGTGTCATGTATATAAGGTAGGTCAAGTTTGAAGAGGTCTCCTCAAGAACTCAGCCTCTTGGTCAATCTACTATATTTCTCCTTTCACTCTTAAAGTGTTTTGCTTGTGAGGGCTTGACAGTGAGTAACAATGCTAACTGTTGTGAGCAGGATTGACCAAACCAAATTTGTAGTTGAAACAAAATGTCACAACCCTTCAGGGCGAGTGATGTGAACAATGGACAAGTGTGACGGAAGTGCCTTGAATGTCTAATTGGACATTCTAAGACTGAGGGTAGGCATGAATATGATGTCTGTGTTGAAGATGCAAGGCCATATGACCTTGTTTACTCGTGGCTGACAAGTAAGTGGATCAAGTGCAAGATTGTACCACGAGATGAAGAGTGATGATGAATGTACAATGGGTTGCCAGGGCGAGTCATTAAGTACTGAGATGAGTATGAGTTGTGAGGGACTGAGCAATGACGAGGAGGTCCTATGGACTGAGACGACTTGTGAAGTAGTGATCCCTTGAAGAGGAGCCACAGACGAGTAAATGGTGGCAGACAAGGTGAAGCAAGCTGGCTCTCCAGGCTTGTGCACTGCTGTATATATACTGTAACTAGACAGCCGAGTCATACATGTGAGCAGCAGTCATGAGTCATAGGGCTGGCGAGGCTGTGTACAACTATGAGTGAAGTGTAGTAAGAGTCATACAAGTGCGCAAAGTAAGTCAGACAAGTGCCTAAGTAGCCATGAGACAGACAAGAGACCAAAACAAGTTGGGGGTGAGCCATGAGACTCTGGAGAGCTCACAACACAAAATTCTATGCTGAGTATAGAACAGACTCAGCCCATGAACCCTGGGTCAGCAGACTGCACACTTTTATAGGTTGTGTAATTATTCAGACTTAGTGTAAGCACTAAGGGAATATCTAATTATGGATGTTGGTGCTTGTGTGAGGGATCAGGTTCCGGGTGTATGCGTGAACCTGGGA
This sequence comes from Ceratobasidium sp. 394, assembly GCA_019616325.1. Classification (NCBI taxonomy): domain Eukaryota; kingdom Fungi; phylum Basidiomycota; class Agaricomycetes; order Cantharellales; family Ceratobasidiaceae; genus Ceratobasidium; species Ceratobasidium sp. 394. The sequence goes on from WSTG01000591.1 coordinate 3,557, forward strand.
AAGGATACTCAAATGGATTTACCAGTTGACGGAGGTAAATTGACCTCTTTGAGGTGTATGCTAACTCCTATAACTAGTTGCCTAGAATAGGAGATGTCAGGGCCAGAAGCTCTTAGGTATATAGTCGTGAGCCTTGTCAGAGGCAATGGACATGCCAGAGGGCAGCAGATGGAATCCTATAGCTTTGGATGACAGGAAGACCAGACCTGGGGTGTCATGACCCACGTGCATGACAACTAAGCACTGACATCATCGGGATTCAGCGTTACTACATCAGGAAAATGGTCTGGGTCTACCAAGACATCCAGGTCTACCGTAGACATCTGTAGACATGTCACTTCTACAGGAGATCTACAGTTGTGCCTGTAATCTCTCTTGTCTACTGTAGACTTCTGTAGACAGGTGTGGTTTTATCCACACATTTCAGACACAATGAGCACTAATTATGGTCTAAAATGGAATCTTTCATCACCCAATAAGTCACAAAATGTGTCACAGTCAAGTTACATATGGTGAAGAGACATTCCCTTTGCATGGGGAATCATCCTGAGATCTCACCACAAGTACTTCTGTGGTAGCTCATTAAATGCAGGAAATTCTCAGCTTTCCAGTGATATACTGTGCGTACTGGATAAAAAGTATTTGATGGAGATCGCAAGCATTCTTTGCAGGAGAATATTCCCATGAGTGCGCAGCCCCTGTTTCCTCCCCCAAGGTGGTGAATTCTAGTGTTTCTGGTGACTTTAATGGTTTCCCCATGTTTGAAAACCTATGACTAGACCATTATTTCACTCACAGCTATCCTCAAAGTCTATGAACTATAGCTGGTGCAGTCAATTTGGTGCATCTCAGCCTTGTCTGTGGTCTGAATGCCCTTGAACATAGCTCATACACTCTTGGACAGTCCCCCACCCCCCTATACATATGTAATTCAGCCCTCTGAGCATGCTTATGGCCTTGAAATCACCCATAAAGCCCCATGACTGTGTGTACAGTGCATGCAGACTGTTTTTTCAGCACTGGGGCGGTTTCTCCCCCATTTCACCCCTTTAAATTGGTTCAATTGACATGAAATTTTGTATGTATAATATATCAAGCAGTTCGCACCAATTCCACATGGGGGAGCATCATTTGCACGGTGGGATTCACTAGTGCATGTGGCGCTCTCAGGGGCTAATCCCCCTGTATTTCCCTCATATCTCCCCATGCAGGGCACCTACAAGCCTGCAATTATGCTCATTCGACTCAGCTCGCCAATGCGCATCGACTGATATATATATGTACAAGGTTCAATGAGTTCATGATAGGTGCAGGCTTGGTAAAATATCTTTTGACACTGATTGCCTGCGCTTTGCTGCTTGTAATTTTTATGTGGTATAATTTTTATATCATTGAGATCCTGTGATTTTTGTGCATTTTATGGTAGTATTTACATCTTATTGTGGTGGGGGTTGTGTTGTGCCATAGCCCAACTTGTTCAGGTCCTACGTGGCCTGAATTTAGGGCCGGGCCAACTGGACTTGAAGGCCCGGAGTCGGTCAAACGCCGGCGCTTAGGTGAGAGTCTGTTGACGGGTGCCACGTCACCGTCTCAGCCCTCACAATGCCAGCCGCCGCCACTCTCGCCCGTCGTGCCCCACTGGCTAACAACCCCTCGCCCTTGTACTCGCACTCGCCCATCAACGCAACACCGTGCGCTTTCGCCGCACCCCCTTGCTTACCCACCTTCGTCTCACGCGCCTTCTCGTGCTGGTCCGCGTGCCACGTCACACTCTCGCCCGTTCTCGCTCGCCCACTCGCTCTCGCCTGTTCTCGCTCGTTCTCGTCGTGCCGCTCGCTTGCCTGCGCCCTCCGGTTGCTCCGGTTGCTCGCGCTTCGCTCGGCAAGCAGCAAGCGCGTCCCAGGTGAGTCGCACCTCTGCCAACCACGTCTCGCTGCTCACCACTCTCGCGCTCCCACGCACAAGCGTGCTGCCCTTGCTCGCGCAGGTCCACGCGCCACATCACACGCCACATTCTCCCGCGCCCACTTGCTCTCGCCTGTTCTCGTGCTGCCGCTCGCTCCGGTCGCCCGCGCCTCGCTCGACAAGTGGCGAGCGTGTCCTAGGTAAGCCGCACCCCCGCGCTCCTCACCTTTCCCCGCTTTCGCTCACCCACGCCCGCATTTACTCGCCTAATCGCAAGCTTCACCCGCCTCTCGCGCCGTCGGCCACGAGCACACGCACGCCCACTTCGGCTGTCCCAAGCGGGCAGGCACTTGCCCTCAAACTCACCCTCTCCAGGCTCGCCCGCTCTCTTGCGTTCTTGCCCCGATCCCTCGGTGTCTACGCGCGTTCTCGCCCTGGTCCATGCGCCACATCACGGTCTCGCTCGGGCGCGCTCGCCGAACTGGCGAGAGCGAGTGGGCAAGGTAAGCCGCATCCCGCTCAACCGTGTCCCCTGCCGCTCACGCTCCCTCGCTCGCCCGCACCCGAGTTTGCCTGCCCAATCGCGTCCTGCGGTCGCGTTTGTTGTTGGTTGCCACCTGTTACGTGATGACCTGCGCTTGCGCGCCACGTCACGCCTCCTCGCTTCCTGGTGCCGTGACGCTTGTGCTCACTGCTCGCTTGCCCACGTGCTCCGCCTGCTTACATTTGCTCTCCCGGCCGGGCGCGTGCCGGTCCTCCAGTTGGCCGGGCCGGTTAGCTAATGCCCGCGGGATCAGGTGAGCAAGACAGTGAAGTGGTGTTGTTGTGTCAGATCAGGCACAACATAGTGGGGGAAGTGTGGGGGCCGGCAAGTTGTTGGTAACAGGGTGCACATGTCCACAGGATATGTGCAATGTATGTAGCAATAACTAGTACCATAATATAATAAATATTTAAGTTTCAATACCAACATTGTGAACAAGGTGCATTGGTGATGTCTACAGTAGATCTACTGTAGACTCTCTTCTGTAGACCTACTGTAGACTGTCTACTGTAGATCTACAGAAGACCACTGTAGACGTGAGAGTGCTTACGGTCTACCAGCTCTACGGTAGATCTCTGTAGACGTTTCCATTTTCCCTGATGTAAGAAGAGAGAATTAATTATATAATTACTGTATTTTCTCCAAAGTCATTTGAGGCACTCTATGTGTCACATGACTTCAGCGCTTACAGTGGTTAAGCCTGCTTACACAGGTCAGGCTTGCAATATCTCTCTCTTGTAATGCACACCCGACTCCTGACCTGACTAAGCATAGTCACCTGACCCTAGGATTAAGAGTGGCTCTTCTAAGATTTGGAGCCGCAAATAACCCGAGTAGTGAGTACACGTAAACAAACACACGTGACCGTCTTGGTGACACCTAATAGGCCATTGACACTACACGTGACTTTGTTATTACTGTGGACTGCAGAAGTGGGATGACTCACCACAGTCACTGGGTATATCGGTAGTGTAAGGCAAAGCTGAGTGCCTCAGTTTGCCTTATCTTGTCCACCACACTGAGACCGACTAGTATATAGTACACCATATCATAATAAATATACGATAAATACAGAACCTTCAGAAACAGTAGATAGACCAGCGAGCCACTATTAGCCACTAGATCAGAGAACTAGTGGGTCATAACATGGGGCACAGCCACCCCACTACAGGCTCCCCCCTGTAAAGAAAGCCGGCTGCCCTCAGTCAGCAAGGAACAGCCTATATGGAAAGAAGCTGGACATGGAGACAAGGCAACCACAGAAAGAGCCAAAAAAAGAGGGAAAACAAAGAGAAAGTAAAGCAATATCAACGAGTAATAAGATCAAGAAGCAGCACAAGCCCACTCAGACAAGTCAAACCAGCCATGCACAAAATCCACCAAGGGTTCCATCCCAGCTAAATCCACCATCTGCCTGTACTGTCCCACACCAGCAGGAAACGAGAGCCTGGCCAAGTACTCCAGGGCACCTGGAAAGCACACCTGCACATGGTGAACATCTACAGCAGCCTTCTGTGCTGAGTAACCCTCTCAAGGTGAGTGAGCATGTCAGCCACGAGCTACTACATATGCCACATCTGGGTCGATCTCACACCCCTGAACACGGAGCTCTCCTGGTTGGGGTGAGAGAGGGAAATCCAGTGGAGGTGGCCTGGTGACAACTGGATAGTGATGTAATGCTGGAACTTCCCGTGTGTTCCGGCGCAAAATTGCACAGCAAATCCGAATCCGTTGAAAAAACTGCATATATGTGCAGAAAGCGCTCAGCAGCGCGAATACACGCATATATGCAGTTTTTCTAACGGATTTGGATTCGCCGTGCAATTCCGGTGCGGGAACACGTGGGAATTCCGGTGTGACATCTCTACAACTGGATGAGCTGGTGATAGTGGGCTAGGAGGTGGGCTAGGGCTGGGTGGAGTGGGCAGACTGTATTGGGTTGCATCTGCAGGCCTGTTGGCCCAATGGAGCAACCCCAGCACATTACAAACAAATGTGCAAAGACCAGGTGGAGTTGGAGGACGGGTAGGGGCTGGAAATGTTGACGGGTGAACACTGTGCACATCCACTGCAGGTGCCATGGCCTTGAATGCACCCCCAGATGCCTGTTGCTGGGCATTATAGGTGCATCCAACTGCCTCAAATGCCCAGCATCACTGTTTACGACACCCAAGGCCATTCCAAGCTGCTTGGTCCGGTGCTTGCAAGCACTTGACATCTCGAGGTTGAGCTCGAGTGTGAGTTAAATGGTCCTTGCATTCTGGCTCTAATTTCTGTGCCCATAACCACTTGGCTTGAACATGCTCGAGTAACACCTGGGACTCAGCTTTTGCGGCTTTGATGAGCTGAGCGGTGCGCCAGGTGTGCTTGGGCAATGCCATGAACCCCCCAAGCCCAATTGGCAGACACGCTCCACTGGTTACTGCATCACAAAGGGAGGTTTTGTTATGACCCGCTAGTTCTCTGATCTAGTGGCTAACGGTGGCTCGCTGTTCTATTTACTGTCTGTGGTGTCTATGTATTTATTGCGTATTTATTAGGTTTATTTACTATGTACTAGTCGGTCTCGGTGTGGTGGACAAGATAAGGCTAACTGGGATCTCCAGTCAGCCTTATCCCTACTTATATACTATGTGGCTGCGGTGAGTCATCTCGTTACACAGTCCGCAGTCATAACAAGGTCACGTGTAACGTCGATGGCCTATCAGGTATCACCAAGACAATCACGTGTATGGTTGCTAATTAGTAATATATGAATACTTCTCGCTTGTTTTGCGGCTCCGAATCTTATAAGAGCCACGCTTAATCCTAGGGTCATGTGACTTCATGCTTAGTCACTCGCTGCTCGCTGCTGCATTACATGGGAGAGATATTGCAGCAGCGATTTACGTAATCGGTGGTAACCACCATAAGCGCCGAAGTCATGTGATCGGTAGAGTCAATCAAATGACTTTGGATAAAATACTACAATTACTTAATTAATTCCCTTGGTCTATTGGTATTGTGCGCTAAGTTATTAGGCGCTTAGTCGTCATGCACGCGGGTCATGCCAGGTTTCAAGAGCACGTGCAGCTTGTTGATCCTCAGGGTCACTGGCGGGCATGACACTGTTGATGGCGAGGGCAATGAGATGGGAAGCAAGCAAATTGCGGCACAACAAAGACAGTTAGATGCGTGACAACGAGAGGAATTGAACGATATGCAGTGCACAGCAAACAGATCAAAACTGAGCAAGAAAACAAACGAGAGATCCATACTCAGTGTCTGGGCGAACAAGGTAACGTGTTGGCCTACTGGGACAGCAGCACGAGAGAATGGATGGGCAGATTGTGACACAAAGTGAACCATTGGATGTGCAACAACAGGAGGAGTTGAATGATGTGTGGCGCACAGCAAACAGGTCAGAAATGAGTGAGCAAAAAATGAAAACGCGGGAGGTGGTGTCTTGGTGGACAAGGGAACATGCTGGTCCACCAGGACAGAAGCGACAAGACAACGGATGGGCGGATCCTGGCACAAATGGAACTGTTAGATGTGTAATGACGAGAGCTTGTGAATGGTGTGCAGCAAGTAGCAAAAGGCAGTGAAATGAGCAAGTAAAAAACAGAATAGTCTGTAGGGCAACCTGCCAACAAAGTGTTGGCAAGATGTTGCATGATCTCAGCAATAACGAGGCTTTATGAAATGAGTAGATGACGGTTCAATAGCAGTAAGCAAGAGCTTTTGAACAAGCCCAGAACAAAGTTGAGTGGACATGATTGGGCTGAGAAGAAAAAAGTGGGGCAGAAGGTATATGTTGTTGGGGCTTCTGTGTGGTGAAAAAGTGATGTGTCGCAAACTACAGAGCTCTGAACAAGGTGTAGCTAGTATCACTGGAGGCGCAAGGACAAGGGCGGTCAAACAATGCCAGCTGGGTGATGATTGATGTGTTATTTGGAGGGCGGATACGCAATGAATTGAACCGGGCACTAAGGAGGGATGGAACGATGTAGATGCTAATGCGAGCCGAAAACACGATGGAAAGGGATGGTCAAGGGATCGATTGAGTTGTGCAGATGAAGGCTATCTAATGATGTGAAGAGTGTGTGTTGAGAGCGCATAGGTGCACCAAAAAACCAAGCAACGTATGGAAAGGCCACAGAGGTGGCTGTGCATGGCCAAGAGCCACAGAAAATTGTGCAAAACACGTTGTAGAGCATCAGGAAAATGCAGGGGATGGTGCAGAAGGCACAGGGGGAGTCGATCCACAGTCATCACCACAGTGGACACGCCAGAGGGCAGCAGATGGGATCCTATTGTTATGTAACGCATACATCCTAAGATTCAAAGTCTTCACAAAGACTTTGAGTTGAATCCAACTTATCCTAACCCAAATTAGGTTAGATATTGGCTTAGATAATATAAGGGAAATTTTCTACCATTTATAGTATTTTTCCTTAGCCAAATTGATAAGGAAACAGTGGAGATATGGATTTACCCCTATCTCCCCCTCATGTTGTACTTCCCTCAGCACTTGACCCCTAAGCACTCCTGACTATATTAGGAGGTCCTCTGACCATTTGTGGCGACATCCCAAGACATTCTAATGGCTAGATAAAAAGTTAAGTCCCTTGGTCACATGACTCAGGGATAATAGGAGTTGAACATATATGGTATTAACCTTAACTAAAAAGGTAATTGGACGGCAGGCCTCACAGGGAAGCACACATCAACATCCTAGGGGCAGGCCTCACAAAGAGACTGCACGTTCAACCCTATTAATCCCCCAGTTCCCAAGTGTTTAATTATTAGAGCCCCCAGTTCCCAATTACTTGGTGAGTAATTGCACACAAATCGGAATCCGCTTGCAATACAAGTACCAATGGATTAGACACAGAATCCCTCTGAAGAGTCAACCAAGATAATGTCTATTTTCTGTGGAATTACTGTGTCCTGCCAAAATAATTGCCCCCGGGTTTGTGGGTCAGCCTTGGACGAATTAAGCGCTGACACAAAAGTTCTCCAATCGCTTCAGGAAAGAAATCCTACTAAGGAAACTGATGACACTGATTCCAGCCATACCCTTACCTAAGCCCAGGAACCAGTGGATCAGGTCAAACTCACTATCTTTCCTACGAACCAAGCTAACGGAAACTTGTAGCTCAATTTGGATGCAAGCACACTCAAGCCCAAACATTAGCCATCCAACACAAACAATGCGCACCAGCACAGTGGAACTAACTCTGACACTCTGCATGCAATATTAGGCAATGTTAGGACATGTATGCGCCGTGTGCGCACAATAGGAAACCAAAGGATTGGATGATACAAGGTTTTGGGTAATGTTTGGACTTGGCCTGCACTCTTTGTTTACTATTAGTATAGTTCCTGCAGACTGGATCTATTTGTATGTACAAACAGACCAACAGGTATATAAAGCCCTGTCGGGTCACCCTGTTAATGCATCTTTTACTTACATCCCCATCTTTTAATCGCAATTGTCTTCATTAAGCCCTTAAGGACCGCCTTGGTTGATAAGTCGGTAATCAGCACTGTAAGACCTGTCAATCGCTAAGACCTAAGTCGCTCTAAGTCCCAACCTAAACTGCAGTAATGAGCTCCAGTATACTTTAGCAGTTCAACTTGCGTGACTGCCATTGCTGCCAGTCCCTTTAAGAGATTAACTAACCGTGTGATTAGTTTAATTTTAGCATATATCTATATATCCTGAGACATTAGTTTGTTCTCTGGGACTCCGTGTACAACACCCATTGAACTTAGCGTATAGGATGTGTTCGCCTCTGACAAGGCTCATAACCATATACTTAAGAGCTTCTGGCCCTGACATCTCCTATTCTAGGCGACTAGTTATAGGATTTAGCATACACCTCAAAGGGGTCAATTTATCTCCGTCAACTGGTAGATCTCATAAGAGTATCCTTTCCCAGGTGTGCACAGTAACACAGCGCATACAGCTGGAACCTGATCCCTCAAGTAAGCACCTCTGTCTCTAAGTTGGTACTCCCTTGGCACTTGCACATAAACTCCAGAAGTTACATGACCTATAACACCTATAGCTATGGATGACAGGAAGACCAGACCCAGGGCACAGCCACCCCACTACAGCGAGCACATCATATACACTAAGTGTTGTGAGTGTTGTATACAGAGTCCTAGAGTGCAATCGAATGCTTCAAGGTATATAATAGATATATGCTAAACTTAAATGAATCACACTGTTAGTTAATCTCTTAGGGAGACTGGCAGCAATGGCAGTCACACAAGTAGAACCACTAGAGTGTACTGGAGTGCTTTACCACAGTTGTGGTTGGGACTTAGAGCGACTTAGGTCTTAGTGATTAACTGGTCTTGCAGTGCTGAGTACCAATTTATCAACCAAGGCAGCCTTAAGGGATTAATCAAAACAATTGCGATTAAAAGATGGGGATGTAAGTAAAAGATGCATTAACAGGGTGACCCAACAGGGCTTTATATACCTGTTGCTTTGTTTGTATGTACAAATAGATCCAGTCTACAGGAACTATACTAATAGTAAACAAAGAGCACAGGCCAAGTCCAAACATTACCCAAAACCTTGTATTTTCCAATCCTTTGGTTTCCTATTGTGCACGCACAGTGCATACATGGCCTAACATTGCCTAATATTGGGCGCAGAGTGTCAGTGTCAGTTCCACCATGCTGGCGCACAATGTCAGTATCAAGTGGCGAATGTTTGGGCTTGAGTATGCTTGTGTCTGTAGTAGGTTACAAGTCTCCACTAGCTTGGTTCACAGAAAAGGTAGCAAGTTCGATCAAATCTGCTGGTTCCTGTGCTTAACTAATTGTACAGCTGGAATCAGTGTCATCGGTTCCCTTAGTAGGATTTCATTTACAGAGTGATTGGAGGTTATCCCAAAAAGGTGATTGGTATGAGGGTTTGAACCATCAACCTCACTAGGTAGTTAAGTATATAGATACCCATTTGGGAGTTGTGAATAAGGCTCTTTGGTCTAACTGTTGGTCAAATCACTCCGGTGAGGGGCTCTCCTGGGCATCCTAGTTGAGGTATTGCAAGCAGATTCTGTCTTGCATCAGGAGAAATTGTACAGGCCAGAGAGCCCATTAGAGCACGAGAGTAGTGAGAGGGACTTACCTATCCACAGCGGCTCCCAGAGCCCCCGGGAGCCAAGGGAGGCACTAGAAGCCTAGGGGACAAGCAAGTAATTTTAAATACATGTGTGTAATACCCGGGCTGAAAAGACTCGTGTCCAGGTCAGTATTTTGTGTTTTTCTCACTCATTTCTCAACCAAATCAACTTCTAATTGAACATATGTGCTTCTGGAAGTGTACTGCATCAGCTGACAAAATTTTACTAATTTGAAATTCACACATACAACTGGCATGAATGCAGCTTGCTACATAGTCACCTGACTCAGGGGGTGAACTTCCCCTCCAGGTGAGTTTAGCCCCCTCACACCCATGGAATGCTTGGGCAAACACATCCCCTAGGGGTATTTTACTGCATTTAGTAGGTTTCATGCTATGGACAAGCTAAAAAAATGGTCATTTAAAAACATTGGTACTCACGAGAATTTAGTTGCAGCTGGGTTGTTTGTACCCCAAGCTTCTAGCTCCTCCCTCGGCTCCTGGGGGCTCTGAGAGCCACTGTGGACAGGTAAGTCCCTCTTGATACTCTCATGCTCCAATGGGCTCTCCAGCCTGTATGATTTCCCCTGATGTGTGTGCACTCTTCCGCCAACCTGAGGAACAAATTGTGTATACAATTTAAACATTTGGGATCTGGGGGAATTAAAGGATGTGCTCTGGATAGATTGAGTGACCCGATGTGCTGGCCTAATCACCAGGTGATAAACCTCATAGGTTGTTAGTGGTAGTCCTTTTGCCTCTTTAGTATAGTAGTATACTAAATGCAGTAGATCCTGAGTCATGTGACCAAGGGACTCAACTTTCTATCTAGCCATCAGAAAGTCTTGGGATGTTGCCACAAATGGTCAGAGGACCTCCCAATATAGTAATGAGTGCCTAGGGGTCAAGTGCTAAGCCGGGGGAAATGTGACACTAGGGGGAGATAGGGGTCGATCCATATCTCCCTTGTCTCCTTATTGAGTTGGCTCAGGAAAAATACTATAAATAGTAGAAAAATTCCCTTATCTTATCTAAGCCTATATCTGACCTAAGTTAGGTTAGGATAAGTTGTAATTAACTCAAAGTCTTAGTGAAGACTTCAAATCTTAGGATGTATGTGTTACATACCATTTTCTGCCATTGTGCCCTCTTACTTTTTATAATCACTTGGTGTTGGGGTACCAGGGTATTTCTTGAGAAATCTGCACATGACTTGGTCAAGTTCTGCAATCTTTTCAGTGCGTTCCATGGTGTTTTCCAGTGAGTCATATCCCTTCCACTTGACTTCATAGTACAGCCTGTTGTCGTGGGGTGTTCAATTCTATTAGCAATTCCTTAAGTAGTGGCTCCGTAGTTCAATGATTTGTATTCAATGGTGGTTGATGAGATAAAGCAAGCTAGGTGGCTAGCTTGCTTTACAGTCTTCTTATATACACACAGTTAGGTCGAGTCATCACAGGTCTCGGAGTCATGTACTGTGCCCTGCAGTCAAGACAGGTCACGTGTAGTGACTGTGGGCTTATCTGCAGTACAAGGGAAGTCACGTGTGTTTGTTATGAGTCACATGTAGTCACTCCTAGGGTTGTTGCAGCTCCAAATCTTATAGGAGCCGCGTGGGGTCCAAGGGTCATGTGATCACTTAGTCACTCGCTCCTTGCTCCTGCATTACATGGGAGAGATATTGCAGGAGTGACTTACGTAAGCCTGGTAACCACATTAAGCACCAAGGTCAGGTGACCCTTAGGGTGTTCAGGATGTCTTAGGTAAAATACCATAAATCAGGGTATAAGCCCTGCACTTGTTGTAACTTGTTACAATGTCGGGATCGTTTATGACATGTCATAATAATGAGTCACGACACCTGTTTTTCCTTTGTTCCCAGCCTACCATGTTTTCCACTTCATATTGTTCCTCCCCTTCTTCTGTTATTATTGGTGGGGGTCAGATTTTCTCTTTGGTCACATGACTTAGCGGCTATAAGCAAATACCATAAGTAGTAATGACATGTCTCAAAAAGGTATCTTGACATCAGGACCACTTAGGACTAATCTTCAGGAAGACCAAGATCTCTAATGTGCCACAGCACTAGCCAATGGTATAGTTGTAATAGCCCCCAGTTCCCAATTACTTGGTGAGTAATTGCCCCCAAGTTGGAATCTGCTTGCAACACAAGTACCAATGGATTAGACACAGAATTCCTCCTAAGAGTCAACCAAGATAATGTCAATTATTTGTGGAATTACTGTGAACAGCCAAAATAATTGACCCTGGCTTGTGGGTCAGCTCTGGACAAAATAAGTGCTGGCACAAAGGTTCTCCAATTGCCTCAGGAAAGAAATCCTACTAAGGAAACCAATAACACTGATTCAAGCTGTACCCTTACCTAAGCCTGGGAACCAGCAGATCTGGGTGAACTTGCTATCTTTCCTGCAAACCAACCAAGCTAGTGGAGACTTGTAGCTCAATATGGATGCAAGTGTATTCAAGCCCAAACATTGGCTGACTGATACAAACATTGTGCACCAGTATGGTGGAACCTACTCTGACACTCTGTGCACGGTATCACGCTATGTTAGGACATGTGTGTGCTGTGCGCACACAATCAGACACCCAAAGGATTGGGTGAGACAAGGTTTCAGGTAATGTTTGGACTTGGCCTACACTCTTTGTTTACACTTAGTATAGTTTCAGTAGACTGGCTCTATTTGTACATACAAACAGACCGACAGGTATATAAAGCCCTGCCGGGTCACCCTGTTAATGCATCTTTTACTT
>WSTG01000592.1:0-12763 GCA_019616325.1 Ceratobasidium sp. 394
TATAGGTATTCTTCGCTGGCCTTATCCAAAAGTTTCGAAAGCCGGGGGGCAAGTAGTGGAGTCATGTGGTTGGTGATAGTGGGGAAGTAGTTCTCGACAAATAACTTCTGCAGGGACCGGGTCTCGACAGGCAGGACAGCCGGGTACTTGGGTGCGGGGTATTTTTCGTCGAGATACATCGCAATCTTGAACGACTCTGAGACATGGATTGGTTGGCCGTTCGGATCACTCGAAGGGTCAGTAATCACTAGCAGTACGAAAAGACATGTCAGTATCAAAATGCGTATTCAGACTATGCAATACTCACTAGGGAGGGTGTAATATGGGAAGGTCTTGGACGTCGGAGGAATGCCCATAGCTTTCATGGTCGGCTCGACGTCCTCAAACTTGAGGTATTTGACTTGGTATGGGAGTCCTTTGTAATTCAGCGTAAGACTTGTGGACATTGTTAGTTTGGTCTCCTTGTAAATGATACCATGGAGTTGCTTACCGAGTCTTGTATGGGTTGGGAGCGAAGTACTGGCCGTCCGCGCCAATGATATCCCAGAAGATGATGGGGTTCTCGTTGGTAGCTGCCATCTTAGACGAGGAAAAGTACGGTGAAGGCTCGTATGTAAGCGAGAGAAGAGTGGAATGAAGACTTTTATGTAGATAGGCAGAGATGAATAAGTCCTTATATACTCGAATTAAAGGTTGTTTGATGTTGTATGCCTTTTGCGGGATCAACACCCGCCAGGACAGAGTCACTTAGTAAGTCTCCAGTTTTGCTTATTCACACAGGCAAGGCGGGTTATTGATATCCGTCATTCAAAGGGCGTTTTCTAGTGCTGCGGCAATCCAGTTGTATGATTGAGGGATTAACCGACAAGACAGGCAGTCGAGTCTAAAATAGCTCTATCTACATCAGACTTACCCGGCCGGGCACACACGCAGGTTTCACATGCGGGGTCACCGCACGCACTCTAGTATAATTTTCCTATTTTTGCGAAGCTCAGATTTCTGCCGGAGCACGATTAGACGATATTTGAGCCATTAGAGTTCTACAAGGGCTTATTGAGGTGCTGATAGGCCGCACGAAGAGACCTCCACCTAACCACTACCTCTACGCTATGGTTTGCTTGATAAGCGCGCATACATGGAACTTTCTACGACGCACATACCAGGGTTGTTGATCCAGTCTTGTAATATATCGCCTATACCCAAACCGCTTCTCATCTACTACCCCGAGTGACTCCCCAGCACATAAACGGGATCCATCGAATTAGGTTTATAGATGGATTGGCGGCTTTCAGATCTCGAATAGCACAATGTAATGCTAAAGCAGCCCCCATAGCCAATGGCCCGTCCTGCTCCATCAGGTACTTGTAAAACGCTTTAGCAACGTCGGCCCCATCCTTGTCATTGGTAGACCACATCGTAGCCACCGCACCTCGATACCCAGAGAAGAGAAATCCGCCAGCGAGACTTAAGGACTCGTCGGGCGAGTCGATATCACCTATATATGAGTCAATACCCTGGGAATTACAAAAAACTGTCCTAGCTTTTGGAGCTCACCAGCTGCAGTCTGACATGCAGATAAATACACGAGCTCCGCTAATGGCAGAGGTGACTTGATGATCTCCCGCAATGTCAAGTTCCCGTCAAACAACAGGATAGCGCTCTCCAGGGGGTCGTTCTTGTCTTGCTTCCCGTGGCAAGCGAGATGTAGCAACTCGTGTGTGGGCAGCATAGACTTTACATCTGCCACACGCCCAGCCAAGTCATGCAAAACCGTGGCTTCCGTGCGGTCGCTGTGTTTTGACTGATGTAGGGCGGCGATAACCCCGTCCCGTTCTTCATTGACACAAGCCAGTGGTTTCGATGGGGGCGTTGCAGGCTGTGAGACGAGTAGCACACGAGTTGCCCGTGGGGCTGAGTCTGAGTCCAGGTCACGCCCAAGAGCCTGGAGAAGGGAGGAAAGCGTTGGAGTGTACGACGAAATGATATGCGTGGTTGCCCACTGCTCAGGGCCAAGGTCGTAGTTACCGGCAGCGTGCAATGGAAGCGAGGTAGCGGCCGGCCCAGCAGGGCACCAGCATACGTGTGAAAGCTCTTCGGGGCTCCTCGACAGGCCATTCTGAATGAACCCACGGATAATAAGTGGGTATATGCGCAAGTTTATTTACCACGACTCACAAGGAAGCCCAAGGTCAATAGTACTGGGCGAACAATACACTCCCAGAGCTGTTTTAGTACATCTCGAACGATTGCCGTTGGCGATTGCTTCGTCCGAGAAGCCCGAACAAAGTGTCGGACGGAGTCGGGGTTGCTATCTCGAACTTCTCGACCTTGCAACCTGATGGCTGTCTGCATAGTGCGAGATAACTCGTGCGTCTTGGACCAAGAAATAGGAAGTGGGGTGACGGTGATCGGTGATGGATGATTTGAACTGTTGAGGATGATCGCGTCGCACCGGTATCGGCTAATATTAACATACACAACCGGGCAATACTGTGCGGCACCCTTGAGTCGGGAGAAGGGTTTTGGGTGCATAAAATCGCTATGCCCCGGTAGCGTCTGTACTTCCTCTATGTAGGTTTCTAGTAATCGTGCATAGCGTCTCAACTCTCGGCTTTGAGGAGAAATATCCATAGGATCTTGGTCTATATCCTCAGCAAAGCCACCCTCGCTGTAATACTGGCTTGGTTCGTAGTCGCTCGCCTCTGTAGCCACGGAGTATTTGCGAACCTTCTCTAGGGTGTATTCCAAGTTCTCGGCAAGTTTTGGATCAAGAGCACGAATACTGTCGGTGTCCGTGTGCATGGGAAGCAATTGAGAATAGAACAAGCTTCGACCATCTTCCAAGAGTTCAACAGCGGCTTCCGGATCGTTGAGCTCCAGAGCCGTAGCTGCAGCATCACACGCATGGCCAACGGAGTTCTCGGCGAGTGCTTGACGTCGTCTCGCTGAAGTAAGTCCCATATGCGATAGTCGCCGCAGTGCCTTGAAAAGAAGTCGATAGGAAGGGAGTATCTGGGAGCTGACATGATGCTCGCGACACACCCGGACGAGTTGTGTGGCGGCATTGAAAAATTGTTTTGGATGACCTATGAGGCGTTGACCACGCGACGTATTCTGAGTTTGCAAAAGTAGGACGCATTCGTCCAGGTCCTTTGATTGATCAAGCAACCTGTAGCGATCTTCGAGGGCGGTTGCCAAGTTTCTAAAGCTGCTGAGGTTCCGAGTACTATAGTTTGCCCTCCGAAAGTAGTCAATGGCCAATTCAAGATATTGAGCACGAGTTGTATCGCCAAGTTCTAAGATACGTGACAGTTCATAGTTGACGATACCAAGGAAAGTGTAGCGAGGGTGGAGGGCGGTAACGTCGCCCTGTGGAGTGTCTTTGAACGCTGCGTGGTGATATTCTGCAGCTGTTTCGAGACTAGAGATACATTGGGTAGGGGATTGCCCGGCGCGAACCTGCGTGTGGTATAGCAGTGTATATCCCCTTCCCAAGTGGTTTAGAGCATGCGAGCGATTTGGGTGTGGAAAGGGGACAATCGATTTGAAGGTAGCTATAAGAGCTTGGATCAGTCCCATATTTCTCGCTGGATTCCCCGCTTTATTTTCTTGGATTCTCCTTGATAGCCTGAACCCATGAGCGTAGAACCCAGCCCAAAATGGATTCTGCTGAATCAATCCTGGCACTTGGCGGGCCAATTGGCAAGCTTTATCTCCAGAATCAAGGCTCTCGTCAAAGTCTTCACTGTTAGTTTCCTCGACAAATCGTGTGTAGAGCATGTTGGCGCGCGCAAAAAGTAACTCACTACCGAACTGCACGTTACTCGTGATGCCAGCGGCACGAGCCAGACATTCAGCAGCTTCCGACACATGAGCCGAAGTTCCACCGTCAGAATCATTGTACAGTTTGAAAGAGGTCTTGGCGAGCTCAAAAAGTCTCTCCGCGAGGAGTTCAGGTACCTTGGGCTCGGTCAAATCAACACTCTCCCGCCAAAGCACCAGTGATTTCAGCCAAGCTTCTGGTTCCGAGACTTCCGCTAGTTCCTTTGCTAGATCTGCAGTTATGGTGGATAGTCGTTGTCGGCAGAACAATAGTCGGTCTGTGGGAGCTGCTTCGTGTACCAGCGCTTCCCGGAGGCACTCGGCTGAGTCCTCAAGATCTTCGAGGGCACCGTTCTGCCAGTATCTTTCGTGGAGTGCCTGGCCAAGAGCCAAGAGCAATTTGAAGCGGAGGTCAGGTAGTAACCCTGTATCCCGACCCCAAGACAAAGCTTCGCGAGCCTCAGCAATAGCATCATCCAAATGCCCTGAATCAGAGCTAGACCTGTATAAATCGAGGTACTCTCTAAAAATACTCGTGTGTCTGCGGGATAATTTAAGCGTTTTCAGTGACGGACAGACAATGCATGAGCATACCGATGTATATAAACAGTGGCCAGATAATTGAGCCAGAACAGCCGCTTCTTGAAGGTAGACGGATCGCATTGATATTCCGGAAGTGTTTGCAGTAGAATAGGGTTCGTGTCGCCTGATGGCGAGTGGCCAGTTTCTCTAAGCCGTATCGCCTTGTTCATGGACATTATGCACAATGCAACCTCGTCGGGGTTGTGTTGTTCCATGCGCAAGTATAGCACTATAGCACGATATGTATACCAAAGGCACTCTAGATCTGCATCCCCAGATGAACACGATATTGCTTGGTT
Organism: Ceratobasidium sp. 394; assembly: GCA_019616325.1. Classification (NCBI taxonomy): domain Eukaryota; kingdom Fungi; phylum Basidiomycota; class Agaricomycetes; order Cantharellales; family Ceratobasidiaceae; genus Ceratobasidium; species Ceratobasidium sp. 394. The sequence continues at coordinate 4,704 of WSTG01000592.1, forward strand.
GAACGAAACAACGTGGGTTGCGAAAGTGCGGCTCGAGACCAGTTCGGTGTGGGCAGCGTAAGCAAACCGATCCCGAAGTTGGTATAACTCCCTCCAAAATGCGTCCAAAGCTGTCCCATCCACATTTGGATCTATGGGATGGACGTCCAAGTTGCGAGGGGGAACGTTCGCGGGGACCTCAAACAAGCGGGATGAAGACAGGTATGTATCAATTCCAGCGGAGAAGTCTACTAATAGAAGACATCCAGCATGGGCAGAGGCGCAGATTTGGGAATATACGTTGTAGTCTGGGTCATCTTTTTCCAGTCGGTCAACTGCGCGCTCAAGCCATTGCTGGGCCTCGATTAACAAGCTTCCGTAATCTGGAGAATCAGTGTTCGATTTCGCCTGTAATAGTGCATCTACGCCGTATTTGAATAGCTTGGATGCGTCTTCTCGACTCATTGAGACGGGATTAAAATCGGCGGTAAATGAGGAGTGTAGTGGCTCGCGTTGAGGTTTGTTTGGATGCTGACCAGTTTGGGCGCTTGACCGTGATATGTGGCCGATTCGTATACTGATCTCTCCGAGTTTGCGAATCTCTCGCTGGGCGACCTCCACTAGACTACCCCGACTGTCAACGAAAAAGAGGCCTACCAACTTTTGTGCGCTTTCCGATATGGCTCCTTTGACATCCGGATATCCCGAAGGAACTCCTTTTGAGACTGGCATGCTCGAAGTATCGAAGGAACCCCCGCATACTATATAGTATGTATTAATTTATATATAGTACTTAAACCGCCCCTAATATTTGAACTAGCTATGAAGTGAGCGGGAACAAGGATGGCAACCCAGGTGCGTTGTCTTTCGTTCTTTACTGAGGGTATTGAAGCATATAGCTGCCACCAGTCGTATTCTTGCACGGTAAGTATAACCACTATCTTTATCGCTTGCACATTTTAATCAATCTTGCTCCGTAGGTGGGCCAGGTGGCGGGACAGGTCCCAGTGACCGTACCTACTTCAATCCCGAGAAATACAAGATCGTATTGTTCGATCAGCGAGGCTGTGGAAAATCTCAACCGTATGTATGCTCGGGGTGTTGAAATCTAGTCCACTCGCTGATCAAACCGGCAGGAGCTCATCACTTGAAGCAAATACCACTTGGGATCTTGTAGCGGATATCGAGAAACTCCGCGAGAAGTTGAATATTCCCAAATGGATTGTTTTCGGCGGGTCCTGGGTAACATACAATCCAACGGGTTCCTACCCCTCTCTAACCAGGTTTTGTAGGGATCAACTCTATCGCTTGCATATGCTCAAACACATCCCGATCGTGTCAAAGCGCTAATCCTCCGGTAAGTAACCCATTGAATGCGCTCCGTTGCTTGGTAGTAATTCTATACCACAAACAAATAGGGGAATATTCACTCTACGCAAGAGGTATGTGCCCTCGTCCAAAATTCAAGTCGTATACTCATTCAAGCTCATGCGTAGCGAGCTGAATTTCTTCTATCAGGCGAGTACCTGAGTACAAAAAATAAGAAGCTAGGTTTACCGCCGATTTATTCCAGAATGGAACCTCGCATTTATTCCCAGAAGCGTGGTAAGCCGCCTCCCCATGGTGCCCAACCCTCTCCAACCTCTCAATCCAGGGAAGAATACATCGCCCCAGTACCCGAAGCTGAGCGTGGCGACTTTATAAAAGCGTATCACAAACTTCTCAACTCGGAAGACGAGAAAGTTCGCCTCACGGCTGCTCGAGCATGGTCCAAGTGGGAGTACGCAACCGTCTGTTTGTATCGTGCTACTCGTATCTTACTCCCAACTGTTGACCAGGATGACTACCTCTAAGCTCTTTGTCGATGACGAATACATTGCTCGGGCAGCTGAAGACGACTGGGCCAAGTAAGCTGTACAACCTTGGCCCTCGGAGTACATCGCTCTCACACATCTGTTAATTTTCCAGCGCATTTGCTCGTATCGAAAACCACTATTTCATAAATGAGGTTCGGGCATCTCTGGCTGACCCTTTGTTCACCCGCTAATACCTCAATGCATAGGGCTTTATGCGCGAAGGTCAACTTATCGAGAAACAATCTATTGATAAGATGTAAGTCTGCAGCACCGTCCAGTTCGGTGATCGTCCTCACTGTCGCCTTGATCCATCAGCCGTCATATTCCGACTATCGTGGTTCAAGGTCGCTATGACGTTGTTTGCCCGGTATGCACCGTGAACTCTCTCCTGCCTTCAGTGTTTTAATTCTACTCAGACTACGACAGCATGGGCGCTGAAGCGAGAGTGGCCTGAAATCGATCTCAAGATTGTGGCAGTAAGTTTTCAAACCCGATGACATGCTGTGTCACTAAATAGCGTGCAAGGACGCTGGCCACTCCGCTCGTGAGCCGGGAATAGCAAAGCTCCTCACCGAGGCAAGTATGCTTCTCACGCAACATCAACCCTATACTAACTTCACATAGGCTGCCGACAAGTTTGCTTCCCTCTAGCCTCAATACCAAACCCATCGATGTATCCTACTTGAAAATGAAAGCCAATAACGTATCAATGATCCACATGAACAGCATGTTTTATTTGATTCCTACACCAAGACGTAGAGATATAGAGCACAGCACCGATACCCGTACATATTATGCACGTACGCATAAACATTTGCAAACCAAGAGCCAGGGGATAGTATCGCATTGGCACTCCGAGCCAGAGAGAGATCAAGGGAAGGATGTAGCGCAAGTCGTCAAATAGGAACAAAGAATAAGGAACGAGAACTGGGCATAACATGTCATAAACACTCTACTACCACCTCCCCACCATCTAGGCCTTGCTGAGATTCGGTCCCGCCACCTCGCCATGTACTCGTACACGGTATATACACGTAAAGTTCGGGTCTCCCCAGGAACTTCGGATCTTGAATAGTACCATGCCTACGTCGATCCCTGCTGCGCGAACGTCGTCGGGAACAGCAAATGTCTGGATGTGCGAAGTCGCATGGATGTCGTAATCGAATTCGGCCAACTTGATCGAGTCCTCGAAAGGCGGTTCCTCGGCCTGGTCTTCGCTCTCCGCGCCGGTGCCAATCGACTGTGCCTCGGTCTGCTTTCGGTATTGGGCGAGCTTCGAAAGATTGTCCGCACCCTCTACCAGCCCCCAGACCACAAACTTCTTCGGCGCAGCCTTGAGATCATACGCGACGTCCTTCGAGACATGGTCTATTGTAACCGAATCGACCCGCACACTTCGGCTTAACAAGACACCAAGTTGACCTCGGTTTCCTGCAAATGGCCAGCAATTTCCGACGTTGATGTCCGGGACGAGTGCGACAGCGGGAGGGCGACCATAAACGGTACCAATGCCCAACATACCGCGCCAGCCTTGTGCGGAGACGCTGAACGTGGGAGATGTGTACTCGGGAACAACGCGAGCTCCACCAGTGTATAGTGCAAAGTCGGAGCGCGCGAGGGTATCTTTGGTGGTAGCGAGCACAGCGCGCTGCACGACCTGCTCGAAAGCCTCTGAGCCAATGGTGAGCTGCTCGTTTTGATGACCGGACCGAGGACGCGGCCACCATGCACCCGACCCGCCAGCGTCCTTGAACCGCGCTTCGATATCGCGTAGCTTCGACTCGAAGTCCCGGGTGCGAGAGTCGTGTTCGCGAGACTTGAGGTCGAGCTCTTTGGTTTTGGCTTCGATCTCCTTGGTTTTGGACTCGATCTCCTTGGACTTGGCGTTGATCTCCTCCGCTCGGCCCTCGAAGCGTTTGGCGTGTCCTTCGATCTCTTTTGCTTTGGCATCGATTTCGCGTGCGCGAGCCTCCAGCTCCTTTGCCCGAGCGTCCACGTTGCCCACTTTTCCTTCCACCCTCCCGACTTTCGTCCCAGCCTGCTCCACATGCCCAACACGCGTCCCGAGCTGGTCCATCCGAGAATCGACATCCCCAACCCGGGCATCCACTTTGCCCACCCTCGCATCCACTTGACCGACCCGAGAGTCTACTTGGCTGACCCGCGTATCGATCTGCCCAACGAGTGTATCAATCTTGCCCACTCGTCCGCCAAACTGCTCGATGTGAGAGTCAACCTGGTCGACCCGGATGTCGAATTGTTCGATTCGCTGGTCGACTTTTCCGATGCGTTCGTCAACACGGGCAACCCGTCCCTCGAAATTCATGACGCGCCCCTCGACAGATTCAATGCGCGAATCCACTTTTCCAACCCGTGCATCCACGCCTCCGACCCGCCCTTCTACGTACCCAAAGCGCATGTTCACGTCACCGAGAGACGTGTCCGTCGATCGTTGTGCGCGTTCCAGGACCGCCAAGCGTTCAATGAGCTCTTCCAACGTGCTGGGGGGAAGGTCGAATGCGGGCAAAGGTACGTGCTGATGACCTCCCGCCGGGGCAGGGGTCGGCCGAGGGGATCCGGAACCGCGTAGAGAACTGAGCCCGAACCAGATGACCAGGAATATAGCCACGAATCCAGCAACGTTCCCCTTGCCAAAGTGGTTCACCATTTTCATCAATTGTCGGACGAACGTGCCTAGCATCGCGCCGATTCCCTGATGCTTGTTGGCTCGATTCGACGAGTAAGAGTGGGATTGTGAAAGAGTACGCGCGGCCTGCTGAGCGGCAGCGATCTCGTGGGACTGTTGTTGCACGTCGGGATCCGTATACGCGTTCGAGTCGTCGTCTTTGAGAGCTTCATCAAGACCCACTTCGTCCGCATACGAATCGGTGGTCTGCCCGCCAACGCTTGGAGCTCGAGGGGTGTGACTCCGACTACGGCTCCGGCTTTTGGTTCGTCCACGTGAGGGAGGGAGCACCGAGGGTTCCTCCTCCACCTGCATAAGATTGCTGACGCTTCGTAGGTCTCCCTCGCCCAGCACGCTCGCTCCAGGGCGCGAAGACTGTCTACGAGGTTTCTTGGTTGCGCGGATTGTTTTTGGCGGGCCAATAACGGGCAAGGCCATTCCCTTGATCTGTTTCGCCTTCTTCCTCCGCTTTCCCTCGTCCGAGTCAAATCCGTCCGACTCTTCCGATTCTGAAGAGGAAGGCTTGTAGGGCGCGTTGTCTCTGCTCTTCCTAGGCTTCTTTCTCGTTGTCGTAGATCCAGCCTTGCTCCCCGGAGGTGACAAGGGGGCTAGGCCCGCCTTGGCGCGCTGATACGCAACTTCCGCATCCTCATAGTCGCTCGTACGATCGACACTCGACAAAGATTGCTGGATGCCGGTAGTCGAGGCCGAGTCTTCTGGTTGACGAGATGTAGCACGCTTGGCCGTTTGGATGATGTAACTCCCAGCAGCGCCGATCGCACCCAAGAATGGAGATTTAGCACGATCCGCTCTATTGACGATGGGATCTCCGTTGATATCCACATCACCCGTATTGTCCCCGATTACGTCTTCGTGTTCATCCTCGACCAAAACAGATGCCGAATGACGAAAAGTACTCGACGAAGGCGGGGCGAGCCGGTTAGCACCCGTCCAGCTCGCAGTAGATCTTGGCTTGGGCATGGTACCCAACGCAGCCTGGGTAAAAGCGTTGGCGACGTTAACACTCGTGTCACGCAGGTCCAGCCCACGGTGCGAGGTGGTGGATGAAGTAGAGGTAGTAGGGCCGAGTGCTTGGTTGCGTTGCTTGAGACGAGCGTAGCGAACGTCAGCGGATTCCGAGGCCGAGTTTGAGTTGTCTAGGGTTTCTGGATTGGGCGCCGTGGTGCTAGAACGTGAGGGGGACGACGGGCGGTTGTTGGTGGAGGGTGGCTTGGGTGGTGACGTCGAGCTGGAGCGAGAAGCGGAGAGTTCAGGGGCGCTGTAGGGGGCATAAGACCATGAACAAGTAGCAGACGCCACGCATCACCTACCCGTACGAATAAGAAACCGGTATCGTGTGAGTTGAAGCGGCGCGACGTGGCGGCGAGGGTTGTTGCGAGTCTGGCTGGTTGTTGTCCGCGGTGGATTTAGCCGATTTAAGCTGCTGTTTCTTCGTGCCGTTGAGGAAAGCGTTGCGATCAAGTCGCCGCTGCTGCCCAAGTGGTGTGTTGGTGAAGGACATCCAACTGTGCAAAAGTATCAGCATCTCTCCCTTCCCTGAACCGCGTCCGCTCAACTTACCGCGATCAACAAGTTTGGTTTGTGCTCCTGTAGAAACAAGGTACTGACCGGGTAATAGTATGGTTTTGCGGTTGCTGTTGAACTGAGATGAGCTTTTAATTCGAGATAGGAGAGGATAGACTCGCCGTCGTTCTGTTGTGCGCGTTGTTGAGCAGCCTTGCAACGTGCCCCACCACGTGATGTGCTTCACTCATGGACCCCGATCACCTTGAAACAATACGCTAAAACATGGCTTGGACCATAGCCCACTTGATATGGCTCTAAATTCAGCTATAATCGTGTTTTTACTGCTCGAAAAATTGCCCAAATAGTATACAATCACTAAACTCACTGCTGAACTTACGGGTAGTATCATGCCACAAAAAGTACATCCGTAATCCAAAACATACAACATTTGTCCCCACAGACGATACATAAGAAATACAGAGCAAATTCTTATCCAAAAAACATAAACCTAAGAGCCCAGCCCTACCCAAAGAATGTTCGGTGTCCAAACTTAATGGACTAAAGCGTGTAACCACCACAGACACGTACGGCCCCGCATCTTTATCTTTTCTGGCATAAAACAACTCCCGACGACGTCCACAGACCGACTCGACGACCGGGAACCCATCTCTCGCTCGGGTATCCGAAACTCCAGTTGAATCGGTGGAGGCGTGCCCAACACTTGAATAAGCTCTTCCAGATCCAAAAGCGAGTCCTCGAGTGCGGACGTGGTAGACGTAGAGCTCGTCCAAAGTCGGCACACAAATGGCGAGTAAGAGCACCGAAGGCTTGATGTAAAATCGCTTGGAGTCGGGCTGGATGGCACGAGTTGGTTGGGCAAGTTTTTAGGCGAGGAAATGCGAATGGGGATGACGAGTGAGGGCGGGATAGGGCGCGGGCGTATGCCTTGGGCACTACGAGGTGACTTGGGTGCTGGTGATGCCAGATCTTGGGACGAATGCGAACAAGAGGATAGCAACGAGACTGAACGTTTGTGCCCAAGTCTTCTAGGTAACGAAAAGTTCTCTTGATGAGGCCCGACATAAGGAACGCGTTTGGACATCGAGTTTATGACGAGCGGCAGGTAGGGTTGGACACGCCGAGGCAAGCGGCGTGCCATTGGTATATAACGGCCCAAGCAAATAGCACACGAACGAGGTCATTATGCTGCAGACAAATAGTCGGGCGTTGACCAATATGCCATTGCTATGCCAAAAGTGTGCGCATATACTCACTATTCGATTACAATAAACCAAATGCGCGTACCCCTGGTGCCTCCCTCCCCTATCGGAGTTTTATTCCGAGCCAGTCATTGGCTCGGTTATTAGTTCGTGCGTCGGGGCGGATTTATACCTATGTACTGAGCCCTTGTTTCAAGACTCGGACCTCGTCGCAAATCCCACGTGTTTCACGGCGGGGCGCAAAGCTCAAATACAGAAATAACTGGGCCAGCCCGTGCGACCAGATATCGCAGTCGCCCAGGGAGAGATTTCTTTAGATGATTGCGCACAGGGACATGGGTGAAATTGCTAGCCTGCAAGGCGGGCAAAGCGGACATTTGTCGTCTAAGTCGAGACCCAAACGGCGTTCGGCAGCCAGACTGAATGGCAGGCTAGATTTATGGGAAATAGTACATGGGGTCGACATGATCGAGGGGTTGGATCGAATGTGATCCTGCACGGCGCAACTTGATGGTCCGTGAGATAATCGAGATGTATGCGTCGTCTGGCATCCACGTTTTGATAGACGGAGAAGCTCTGCACGTGTGTGGGGAAGTTGACCTTTTTATACAGACGTCTATCCCCGCGTGTAGCTGACCGCAGTAGTTCACCCTGTGCGCGGGAACCCGCGAAGGGGTGACAACGTTTTCAACGGCCTTTACGATATCTAAGCCTTGCTGCTACCTTGTGCATTGGAGTGTGAATGATAAATGTGGGATATCCGACAGCATGCACAGTCAAGTTTGTGGGGAT
>WSTG01000593.1:0-15894 GCA_019616325.1 Ceratobasidium sp. 394
AATTTCTGGTATTGATAGGCGTCGAGCTGATATCTTATGGCACCTAGCACACTCTCGTCACCTAACGGCATGAATGTATGATAATAGCTGGACCCTCTGGCCCACCAACCCTAGCACTTAGCTCCTCGCCGCTCAGTGGGAAGTTCCAGCCGCCTGCCTCAAGTCCTACCCATGTGTTCGAGTTGTTAATCCGAGCCTGGATTCTGGATTTTCGCCTACAATGTCAACCATCAATCTAGCTGGATTCGTTGCCCATGGCCGCTCTTGCAGCCCTGCTTTTTATCCCTCGCAACTCGAATCCATATCCGGTCAAATTACACGTCACGCAGTCGCCGAGGAACATGTGGGAGGAGTCGTCGACAACTACAGCTGTGCTGGGACCGATTCCCCTGCTTCCTGCGCAACTCGAACTCTTGCGTACACGTGCCATCTCCATCTCGACTTCCTGGCTTGGCTGGATACTCTCTATTTTGTTTACCCCTCACGACATTATCCTTTCGCCGCGTTGAGATCCCAGCTGTTTTACCTCCCACGCTATATCCAGCCACGGTACCGGCGCATGGAATACCCAGAGTCTTTGTATCGACCTCCGCGAACACCAATCTGGGGACTAACGTCTCGGCTGCTCAAAAGAGGCCGGTGGAACGAAAGTGACGGCGCTCAATTGTCCCTGAATCGCGTATCAACCTCACGTCGTAGTTCATAACCCTATGACGCTCCCTCCCACCTCCCTAGTCTCCATAGCAATCAGGGCAGCCAGGATGGGCACGGACTCGCGAGGGATCGGACCTTGGTGTCAAATTGTCGCTACCGACATCATCCGCACCTTCTTCGAGCTCGGGCCTTGGCCTCGCAGAATTGCGTTCGTATCGACCGAGGAATGAGCCCATGAGCGTTGGGAATGGGACTCGGAGCGAGGATGTCGAGCGGAAAGTGGCCAGGTTCGCTCGAGACAGGAATCGGTCGGGTCCGCCATTTGTGGAAGAGGTTTGTCCCATGAACCGCACGAACCGGATGGGGATAGCCTGCGGAACAGTAGAGCAGTTGGTTAACTGGCTTGATTCGCCGTTTGGCGAATCTGCTTCAAGTGAACGAGAGTAACGTGGCCTGGCGTCAAATTCTGCAAGAGCCGAGGCATTCCGTCTACGGGAGCGCGTCTGGATGTATGATAGGTGGCAGGGTATGGCAATGGCAGAGATGGCTGCTGCGAAGATCCTAGCATTGACCGGAGGTCCATGAATGTATTGCGGTCCATAGGTAGATCATTTTTCCGGAATGTATGCTAAGCACACTTTGTCCGAACATCCTTCAACTGGTATGCTGTGCTCTAACGGCACCGTGTTTTGGAGGCGTACTACGGTTGTAGAAACTAATTATGTATATTAAATCGTGTATAAAAGAGAAATACAGAAGGGTGTGTTAAACGAATGTGAGTGAGAGAAAGATGGGGTACGAAATGGCGCGCCAGCGCCCCTATTTATACCCTACGATTCCAGGTGAGTCATATGAATGACTCGGTGCGCCAATCTCACTTGACTCAATTACCTGACTCCTCACTCTCACATGTTCCATTACATTCCAGCAGTTTCTACAACGGTTGCTCTGTGAAGTATACATATCTGCATACTCTGAATTAATGACACTGGTCCTCGTACAGAATTGTCGTAAGCTAGATCGCTAGGCCGACGCTACAATATACGTGTTTTCGGCTCACCAATTGTCTTGGTATAGGCTTGCATACATTCAGGCTGAGTCGTAATCGCCCGTCCTTATTAGCTCGTCTCGCAGGATGATTCTTGGAGTGCTGTTCGACAAGAACTGGAAACAATTGATCAGATGCGAGCCAGTCAGCGATCCGCCAGAAGCGGAAGTTACCGCCCAAAGATTATAAGCTGTAGCATCGCTTTCAATTTCATCATCTTTGCTGATCGTTGTCAATCACTAGCTTCGAGGCGTCGAGCTTGTCCTGAACCTCAAATCATGGACACGGTAAGTCGTGTATCACGCCAGCAGTATCGAACAGAGACGATCATATTCCCAGAATTGGATCATAAACGTGAGCATTTATAAAAACCAAGGGAAAGAACGAGGAAACAAAGTATGGAAACAGCATGGAAGCAGCATGGCATCGGGGAGCGAGGACATCCAGGAAACTGGAATCGAGATAAAAGGACGTACATCGAAGGTACGGTGGTCCTACCTCGGGAACGACGAATTAACACCAGGCTCGTCACATTAAATCTTCGTCGTTCCACACGGCGCTCTAGGTCCCGTGCTTCCAATCTGTCCAATAAACATGCGGTCCGAATGAGGATGCATACGCCAACCTGGCATCATCCATCGATTCCACCTCGCTCGGTGATTCAGACACAGATTCCACTCCATCACAAATGCGGACATAGCTGCTCCTCAAGCGTACGCCAATAATGTTCGTCTTTGGGAGTTTTAATAGCGCGGCTGAAGGGTGTTAGCTAATCACCGTGGACAATAATAGAGAGAAAATAGACATACTGGCTCCGCACATGCTTGACCACCGTGTCCCTATGAGACAAGAATGAAATGCCCAATTTCTAGCGTAAAAGCACCGAACGACAGTCTGATCTTCTTGGTATTTGGATCGGAATTCTTTGGCCTCTTTGACTGCTCGGAGAATAACCAATGGTTTATTTTTACCCCTGGTTCGGGAGTTGGAGTCAAGAGAGTGGACGTTGGTGTATGAAATCGAGCCCTTCGCCGACCCAGTATACTCTTCAGCGACCCGGGCGTGAACAAATGTCTCGGTATAATGGTGGACCTGGTACGGGGTGAGCACAAAAGCTAAATCAAAGTCGGAGAGCGCTCACCATCTCATTCCACCTCCTCACTCACTTGTCCAAGCAAGGGCCACATGAAAACCTTGGATCCAACGCTTGCAACTCGAACTGTGCAGCATTCGGCCTTCCAAGCTGGTCCAATAATGCTTTGGCAGCAATGACACCCTCGGCGTAACAGGCCACCTCATCCGTGTCCCAAACATATCCAAGTCTCGAGGGACCATTGTTAACGATATCGAGGTTCGGTTTGAAGTAGTGTCGGTTTCTGGATTGAAAGACTGGGAATAGCTCGGTATAGTATAAGGGAGGCGGGCATGGATTATCGTTGACAATGCGAAAGACCGAGTGGGCGCGAAGCAGTTGATGGCAGGCGGACGGCGATTCAAAAAAACCATGATGTTTCGGGGGGAGTGCATACTGCAGGTTCAGTTCGGGAGTTTCAGCCGCTGCTTCTTTGCCATCGCGAGCGGTGCCAGAATTCAAGAGGGAAACGAGATCAGTTTCGACAGTCGAGCCCCAAGTATCCAGTGTATCCTCGATCTCCTTCCGCGACTCCTCGAAGTGTTCTTTAAGGGTGTCCACATCCGTATCTTCATCCAAACAGGTCGGAGATGATGGGCAGAGTCAAGGCATCGGGCACTGATGGAAAGGGCCGCCGGAGAGTAACGTTGGTATCGACAAGCATGTGGCCCGGCCTGTAGTAGTCTCTGAAGCAGTATTCATCCTCGCTGTCTTGGTTCGCGCTCCCATCCTGGTCCTCGCCGACCTCGCTGATCTCGCTTTCATCGTTATCCCCAACTACCTCGGAGTTGGCAGCGCTATCGCTCGATACACCTCTCTCGCCCGTAACAACTGTTCTTTCCGCCTTGAGAAAGACGTTTCGATGCTTGAGCTCAATCAACAGCCGACGCAGTTGACCCTAGCAATGGCCCCATCTCTCCGATTTGAACCGCTCGGTGTGGTGCTCACAATTGTTCATGAGCCAAGGAACAATTTGGAGGTACGAGTTGGTAACGGAAATGCCGTACGAGCCATGGGTGATGTCGAGGAGGCCATCGTAGTAGTCTTTATCGTGGTCACGGTCGGAATAGAGCTCAACCGAGTCCACCCAGACGCGGTTGGCAGATTGAATACCGATGGCATCGCCTGCATCAGCAAGTACCTTAATAATCTGGAAAAGGGTATATAAGAGAGATGACAGCCGTAGCTAACGGCATCGCATCGCACCTTGAGGTTACGGATAATAACGTTGGAGACGTCAATAACGCGAAGACCTACGCCAGAAAGTGCTACGGTAAAAAGACTCGTGAGATTTAGTTCCGGTAAACACTACTGAAAATCGTACCAGAACCGGACTTGCCAATGACGGAGGTATTGGCGGGAACCTTGATAACCTCGCTACCTGTGATAGTACCAGAAACAAGGACAACTTTATTGCCGCTAGAGAGAGCCGATTTGAGCACAGAAAGTGTAGTAACAGTAACAGGGGAGGCGGATCCACCTCCAGTAGTGCTGAACATACGCCGTTGGTGAGTTTGGGTAAGGGTGATATGACAACAATTGACTTACCCTCCGTAGAGAGTAGCATAGCCGATAGTCGCCTTATCGCTGATAGACGCCCGCTTCTCGAGCGGGTTAGCCGAAGCGATGCCAAGACCAAGGGCGAAAGCGACAAAATATCGAAGCTTCATGTAAATAATTGAGGGCTGCAAAGGGCAGATTCAGTCGTAGGCGCAACAGAAATACGTGAGAACTCACTAACTCGCATCGCGTCTCAGCCGTATGTACATGCTGAGCGGACCAGGCCAAGTGCGCTAGCGGACCGCACCGAGTAGCACTGGCAGGAGGAGCAACGTATCGACGGGCCGGGGCCGCATATCTGGCAAATCAGACTCGTACGTAGAGGGGAAGATGGCTCGCGTGATCCGTAACATCACACAAGTAGGGAATTCTGTGATGGTGCATAACTAGAAGGAGAGCGGTTTGAGGCTTGGCATCCGAAGCTAGCTGACCGTACAAGGTTATCCGAAATGACGAGGCACTGTTCGAGTATCCCGGTAGTATGCCTCGTTAAACAAAACGACGATAGCACGCGGAAATGACACCCAAACGCCGAGGCAGCCGCACTCTTTCCCCACGAGAGACCCCGGTTCAGGCTCAGGTCGGCAAGAAGGGACTCAATGTTTCCTATCGAGTGACCGTAATGCCGAGCATATGTGAGGAACAGGGCCGAGCGAGTTATGCAAGCATGGATGATAAGCAAAATAGCGAAGTTTTTGGTGCACACGTATACGAGTGGAATGATGTCGGATCACTGTGGATGTGATCGAATTGCGTTTCGCTTAGAGAAGCCTGGCAGACAAATTACAAGAGAATATTGCCTCTAGCGCACAGCCGAGTAGCGCGCCATGAGCGAACAGCATGTTGCAGGATTGAAACGGAGGAGAGTCCAATGTGGTTGGGGTTGTCAACCTGGAAAGCACGTGGATTGGGAAAGTAGCTCGTGATCATGGATTCTCGGCGCTTATTCAAGTGGCTACCCGGTGGCAAGCGGAGTGGCACAGAACCAACGAAAGTAAGCGATCTATTTAATGTGGGTACAGCTAAATGTGATCGCACATGATAGAAAGGGTGACGCGTGAGTCCCCATGATAGATTGACTCCGCATTCATACACCTCTAGAACATACGGGGTAAAACAGAATGATTTCAACGGCTTGGGGCATAGTGTCTGTGTGAGATGAACGAGGCGCTGAAGACAGTCAGACTTCCATGGGACACAATCTGGGGCGAAGAGAGATAATACAGCCCTATTCTTCTGATATCTGTTTAATTTACAATGGGACTCTGATGATTGGGCTGGGCTCACGTGATTGGTGGTCCTTGATCGCAAACCACCACCACCCGTTGCGCCTTCAAGTCGACCCAGGATTGGTTTGGGCGGGCGGACGTGACCACACTCCTCGCACCGCCTGACGTACTGCTTGCCGGCCAAGGCTGTCTTTGATGATGCGTTACATCATTGTTCGCGCATCGCTCTTCTGGTGTCGTATTATTACTCAGATGGATCGGAATCAACTCGTATGCTTGGCAACCCAAACTGCGCAGCGGTCCAATCACGCAGGGGATAAAGGTCAGCCCGCTTTCGTGCCGGAGGCTCCATTCACTTTCTCAACGGCATGACCTCGTTCATACAGGACACACTTTCTAAAATTCCTGGCGTCGATCCTCGCGTACTCCAACGCGCCCAGAACTTCTCCGGATTGAACGATGGCCCTGCCTCGACTGCGGCCCGCCTTGCAGGGCTCGTCCAAGAAGCGCACGCCAAGGATGACTCGCCTATTTATACAAGCAATTTCGGCCAACCGATTCCGGAGTCTGGGTAAGTCGAATACTATATATAATACCCTCGTACACGAACGCTTCTCAATATAGGCATGCTTTGAATATTGGCGGGATTCCGTATCAAGGCGACGCATTGATGCTCGAGAAACAACAGGGGTTTGACCGGGGCAAACTCGCAGAGCGCATCGTTCATCCCTGTGGATCGTCCGCGTAAGTGACGCTACTTTCGCACTTCTCACTACTATTTATTAACCTCTGCCGTAGCTTTGGATATTTCCAGGTCACCCATGACGTTTCGCATTTGACCAAGGCTGCCCTCTTCCAGCCAGGCAAAAAAACACCGGCTTACACTCGCTTCTCGACTGTCACGTATGGCGTAAGTGTTCTCCTTCTTAGTCTGGGCGGCGGACTTATTTATTACTTCTTCAGCGCGAGTACCCAGACAGTGCGCGCAACCCCCGCGGTTTTGCTACCAAGTTTTACACCGAAGAAGGTATGTTTATAGGATTGGGGATTATTGAATTGTTTACTCATGTGACGACAGGAAATTACGACCTCGTTAGGCTCAACTGGCCCGTATTTTTCGTCCGCGATCCCTTCATGGGTCCGGATAACATTCGATCACAACAACGCAACCCTAAAACTGGTCTCCTCGATTATAACGCATGGTTCGACTTCCTCGCCAACGTACCCCAATCCCAGCACGCCGGCCTCATGCTCCTATCCGACCATGGGACGCCAGTTGGATGGCGGTTTATGAGTGGCTATGGATGTCACACGTTCCGTTGGGTAAATAAGTCCGGAGACGCTGTGTATGTCAAGGTTGGTTTTTTTAATTCGAATAATTGATCCTGACCATTGATGTACCGAGTTGTTTCTAGTACCACTGGCGATCCAAGCAGGGTACCAAGGAGTTTACGAATGAAGAATCCGTGGCGATGTGTGGCCAAGACCCTGACTTTGCCAAACGTGACCTCTGGCATATCGAACAAGGCGGCGATGCTCGTTGGACGCTATTTGTGCAAGTTTTGACATCCGAGATACTCGGATCTGGCACACTCGACTTCGATCCATTTGACGTAACTACAGTGTGGCCGAGAGGCAAGATCCCTATGCAGGAAGCCGGAGAGCTTGTGTTGAACCGAAACCCAGAGGTATGCTTCGGGTACTTGACTGACGCGGCTCAATATATATTGATCGAATTATATTTTAGGATTACCATCGTGACGTTGAACAAGTTGCATTCTCTCCCGGCTCACTCGTGCCGGGAATCGAATTATCTCTGGATTCGCTCTTACAATGGCGCGCGTTCTTCTACCGCGATGCTCAGTACTGGCGTCTTGGAAGCGCAAATATCCACTAGATTCCAGTCAATTGTCCGTTCATTGCCCGGTACGTAGTCTTTGCTTAGCTGTCTATCAGAATGACTCATATCCTTTGGTTGTCGTATGTAAAGGTTCCATTCTCCGGATAATTACGCAGGGACTATGCGAATCGATGGCAACGTCGGTGGCAAGCCGCATTACGTGCGTCTCATCCCAGATGTTGTAGACCCGCGCGCTCATTAATTTCCCCAAGTTCCCAAATAGCTATCACAATCCGAAACCTTCTGCGGACAGTGCTCCGGGTTTTCTCCCCGAAGCAGAAGAAGTGCCTATGCAAGTGGCGAATAATGTTCTGTCCCGGAAAGGACACTATATGCACGAAGGGAGCCCGACCGAATACGACCAAGTGCGCGAACTCTATTGCCGTGTGTTGACTCCACAAAAGCGCGAGGAACTCCACAAGAACATAGCTCTGCTGCTTCGCGTGAGTGCAAAGCTTAGTGTTGAATAATCGCTACTAAATATTTGATAACCCTCCTAGCATGCCGATCCCATCGTTCAAAAGAAATACCTCGTGCAACTCTATGCGATTGATCCTGGTTATGCGTCCGCTATATACAATCTTCTTCCCGAGCATATCGACTTTCTTCCCGAGCATATCGACTATACTCCCGAAGATATTGCGGATGGTGCCAAAACGGCCCACCTCGCTGGGAAAAACCCGCGGTTTTTTTCTACTAGCAAACAAGCGAGCTTCATGGGAATGCCGATAAGCAAAACGTAGGTATGGGTTTCAAACATGCACGCCTCAGGACACTGTATGATAGGTCTGTGAATGAAAAGTGTACTATTGGGATATGCTACTCCCCGATCTAGCACTCTTCGCATGATATTCTGATTCTTAGAGTGCATTAAAACGAACAAACCAAGCTTAACGAATGTATCAGAATATAATATTGGTGCCTTTGTTCGACGGTATGCGCTTATAAATGAACCCTACCACAACAGCGCCACTTTGGGAAGCTGTCGCGACCCACGGGAAGTGGAGGACAAGTTTAGGACCACATAACGGCATGACGGGCTCGAAATCACCCATACGACCAACCATCCTGGCCTTCTTGGGTGATTGACACTTTTCCACTCAGATCGATAATTAGGGAAGGCACTCATGGAGATAGTTCAGTACGCTCGGGCCCACTTACATAAATGAGACTTGGGTGTGAGAAGAGGACTAGAACGATGACACTGGTCACCCGGCCCTTGCAAAACGAATGGGTGCGTCCGAACTTTTGGCCTTCACGCAAGTAGATGGCAAAAAATCGCGTTGAAACAAAAATAAGACGCATATATTCGTGCGGCCAGGGGAAACTTAAACAGAGAGCTTCTAAAACGCGAGCTGCCAGTATCCGCTATTAGACAAATTGCCACGAACTACCGTGCAACTTGACGCTTTACAGATTCAAGGGCGCTTATGACACTTCTTGAAGAAGTTGTCAGGTTTGGTATGAGCGACCTATGTACAGCCTTGTTAAGCCAGACCTAGAATTCGCCTTGGCACACAGATTACTCACCACACCACAAAAGTTGACGACCGCCACCTGGTCGTACTCGTCGATGCTGTCGAAGCGGAAAACCAATCGATACGAGCTCCGTTTCTTGCCCTTCTCCGGAGGGGGAACATCGTACTTGTATAGCTTCTTTCCTTTGCCATGGCAAAATGGGTTATCCCAATTAATCTATGTGTACCTTTTGGCATTATCTTCAAACGCAGGGCTTTTTTGAGACTCACGAGATCACCCCCTTCGAGAGGGTTTTTATAAAATCCCCCGAGATAATCCGCAACTGCCAGCGTCAGAGTTTTCCGAACGGTGGGCTGATCCAGGGTACGCCAAATTTGCCCATCTACCACGCCAGTATGAGCCAAAGTCGTTGTTAGCCAAGACGCTACAATGGATAGATTGAAAGGAAATGAACCAGAGCATAAGTAGTCGTTAACAGGAATTGTCGCCACCCATGTAACATGCCATTCAGCCTGAAAAGGATCCATATTAGCGTATTTCAATGCAAAATAACCAGCACGTACGCCAGAAATAGCGACTTCATCATCAATGACTACTTTCCAAGGGGCAGCTGAGACACTGGTAGCCAAGATGGGAGCGAGTGCGAGCAAATAGCGAGAGAAATACATGGCGAACTTGAGGGCGAAGTCGGACTGGGGTGGTGATACGTAGCAATTGGGCGGCCCCTTTTAACTGGTGGTGCGGGATGTGATAGGCTATGTTTGGCTTAGAAGATGGGTAGGCGTTAGCCGGCTCGGCCATTAGAAAATATATCTTATAAGATAGATAGTTTGACAGATAGCGTGTGACAGCCCAGCCCTACTTTCCGAGCCGGGAATCGGTAACCCGAGAATTGTTTGAGGCACCGTGCCTGGATACGGCCACGGCGCGGCCAAGCCGGTACGGTTCAAATATCGCCGGGGTTGACAAACCTTACCTAAACATCATCAACTTAAACATTTGGAATTCCATAGAACACCATTTATCTTTGAAGCTGGTTACGCGTTCCACGAGGCAATAATACGTTCAAGTGGCCCATGATGCTATTAACATGCCAGCATCATTTCAGCGGATGCACCCATTTGTTGTATATGGAAGGTAAAATCGAAATTTGTTCGAATGCAAGTTCAAATTCCTAGCCCGCTTTGTGTTTTAGAGTCGCTTTCGAATCCAAATGGTCGGCACCTCTGAGGATGGTGGTACACTGGCAAACAAAGGCGTTGCCCAACGTAGGCCATAATCGACTTGATATACTCTAATTGGGAAATTATTGATCGACAAAACTTGGACCAACGCGTGCATCGCATGGGGCACGGGCGGAGTGTCCGTCTCAGACAGTGGTTTTGGCGCTCTGAGCTCTGAGCCATGGTGGTGCTATACAACACCATACACGCAAGTTCGAGCTTGTTCAATAATCATGCACATGCGCGAGGCATGTTCGGCTCAGCTGTTTGAGCACTTTGTCCCCTACCCAGGACTCATTTGCCCTGTTCTAAACTCATGTATGCGGTGAATAAAGTTAATATCTATAGATGTTAGCTTTCGCCATTCCTCGTGTGCAACCAAAGAGGTCGGGGGAGGCAACACACTTTTACAGTAGAGAGTTTGCAATTTAGGAACTTCCTAAATTTGTAATGCTCGGCTGTAATCGCTACTACCGGAGAGCATTTCAAAAATAGAAAAATTCCTACTTTACAAAGTCTCGATCTACACATGCCCATAAGTACTGATTTTCAGACAAAATGAAAAGGATATTCTACAAGTTCTGGGACAAGGACTACGTCTACGAGAAGGTCTATCCGCACCTTGGTTTTTCTGGCGATTGGGCTCCTCGGCATCGAGCCCCTCCTCGCTACCAGTAGCTGGGTGCTCGCCGTCGTCTGAGACTTCAATATCTAAGTTCTTGTTGTTGTCCTAAGTATCGATAACAGAGTTCCGGTCATCTTCAACCTCCCGCCCACTGTCGAGGCCTGTTCCACAGCGGGCAGCTCGTCCTTGGAAATGTTGATAACCGGCCTAGCCCCTCTTCAGTCATGTAGTCGCTAGTCGTGTGATAGCTTCTTAGCGAGATGCTGCTCGGTCGAGTACGGACGACTTCCTTAAACGACTTCCTATTCTCGTCGCTCATTCGCTTTCAGCGACGAATCGTTTTTGGTTGGATCCCTAAGATGCGAAGTAAGCGTGGAAGTGGACCAAGGACATGAAAATTGGAGAGGGTACCAGCTATGCATCTCACCCATGACTTCTGTAATTGCAACCTCTTGCTCTACATCTTCGACATCACTCACATACACCGTTCACGCCCTCTTTCACCCCTCCCCCGCCGTTCGCAAAGAAATTACCTCGACTATTGCCGCACCCTTCTTAAATACCCCGCAATAGCCGGCCTGTCCAATCTTTCGCCATTCGCAAGCGGGAGAAGGATACCGAATATGCAGGAATTTGTAAGGAAACTTTTATCAAGGCGGTTTGTTCTGGCGACATGTGGAGAGGAGGCGTTGCAGAGCGGGCGAGTAGGAAGATGACAAGCAGGTGGGGCTTGGTCTAGGTTGGGGTGAAGGGGTCCGGGCCAGGGTCGTAATAGACAAACAAGGACGAGGAGCCAGTTCGTTGAAAAATCTCTTAGGCTTGGAACGAGGGCTGGGCGGAGTAATCTGCGTAGATTTCAACCAAGTATTCATATGGGTTCCGTGGCTCAGTCGATGCTCGGTCTGTTTCCGATTGTTGCGTACTTAGAAATAGAGCGTATGCCTCCAGGGTGGTAGGCTCAAGTGGGTCTCGTGGGATGGGTGTCTCCATAGCCAGAATGAGCAGTATAGCCTTGGGGGTATCCGGTCGTATAGGTTGGCTAGCTTTTGAGAAAGATGTTTGCTCGGTTGGTGAATTCTGGGCACTTGAGAAGCAAAGACTCGCGAGGTATTTTATCGGCTGGCAGGCCGGGATACCGTTGGACCATGTCCCTATATTGCTCAACTAGGAACAGGCATAGGCGCGGGCGTGAGTTCTGCTTTTTCCAGGATGCCCGGGTAGCTGGTTCCAACGACAGACTCTACCGAACTTGGTAAGTCGCGTTATGGAGAGCAGGTGCGAGGAGGGGTCAGTTGCGATTGGATAGACGCAGAGGCGGTCACCATGCTTTGTTGGACAAGCTGATGGCGCCCAGTTAGACCCGGATGTTGAGCTAGGCTACTGGAAGTGGAATAGAGTTTGATACGACGGAGATGTTGACGGAAGGTTGCGAGCACTCAGAGGCTTAATTGGCAATACACTCAGGGGAAATCTGCTTGCGGGTTAGCTGGTGCCTTATCAGCGTTCCAGCAGGACGAAGAACCGCGAATTTGAAATGGAGGCGGGTGGAATTTGTCCCAGAACGCGCACCTGACCAATTTCATATAAGCGGCTGCGAGCGGATTTCCTTTCCCAGAACGCTTGGGAACCAGGTAAGCTCCTCTCTTAAATCCGTGGGGCTTGGCGATCCCTCACATGCCTCAGAACGCATCTTATTATTTCGGTACCATTGTCGTGCAAGAGTGCTAGTCGACTGCTGCGGGGATCATGGGGCAAGGAAACACATACCAAGGCGAACAAGCAATTAAGATCCCCCTGCCCCTTTTTCGCGCCCCGGGGGCTGGTGCCAAAAAGCACTATAAAACTACCCGGGGCTCATCCCGCCTGGTCAGTCTCTCCCCGTCTGTCCTTTCTCTTTTCTGTCATGTTCGACTCGACTGCAGCCGTCGCCTTGGCTGCGCTTGCCCTGTTCGCGCCCGTCTCGGCCCAGAACAATTATACCTTGTCCCAGGGAGGTCATTCTGGAGTGTGAGTCGCGCCTGTTGTCTCTTTCTTGGAGTATGGCTGACAAGGATTCATTCCAGAGCGGCGATGCAGCTGACCGTCGCAACTGATTCGACTGTCGTCATCATCGACAAGTTTGAGCAAAACGTCCTGCACGACGAAAACAACCTGCCCGTCTGGGGCGCCCTCTACTCGACCAAGACTGACACTGCGCGTGCCCTACGCATTATCACCAACAGCCTTTGCGCCACCGGTACCTGGATATCCAACGGAACTTGTGAGTTTAGGCTTGTGATTGCGAGGGAGGGCGTTGGGATCCTGCCCCTCGAGTCGATCAATGAACGTAGCGCTGACGCTCGTGCTCCAGTGGTTAACCTTGGAGGAAACCCCATGGTCTCGAGTTCCAACGTGACTGCGACCAACGGCATCCAAGGCAAGTCACCTACACCATGTTTGTCCTGGGCTCGCTTTCTTCAAGCCCCAGGTCGACACTATCCGATTACCTTGTCCATCTCCGACTTAGAATATTGCTCACTGTTGGCTGTAGGACTGCGCACGTTCGACGGATGCCCTGATTCTAGCAGCTGTGACATTCGCGAGTACCCGACGGTGAGTCGACCCCTCTTCTAGAGGCAATTTAATTTGACCCATCGTGATTTGTAGAGGGTTCGCATTACGTCCCCGCGGTGGTATCCGAGCTCAGCCCGTATGGCTGATGGGGGCGCATTCATCTTTGGGGGAGCGTATGGCGGTGAATCCCTCGAGTGTGTATGAGAGTTGGCCTTGAGTCTGGCCGTAGGCAGTTGGACAAACTTTAAGGAGTTAAACAATCCGACATACGAGTTTTATCCTCCCAAGAACATCCATGGGTACAATGGTCTCCAGATCCCGTCCCAGTTCTTGAAGGATTGTGAGTGGTTATGTCCTCTCGCATTGTCGGATCGCTAATGTGCATGTACGCAGCATTGCCCCATAACATGTACCCCCATTTGATGCAGCTCCCGAACAATGACGTTTTCGTTGCGGTGAACAACATGGCTAGTGGGTTCGTTTTATTTCGCACGCTTTTAGCCAATACTCATGTTCTCCTAGTGACTTTCAACTAGCAGACCAACACCGAGGCCCGCCTTCCTAACCTCCCCAATGGTCAGATAGTTACGTATCCTTACAGCGGTGCCGGTGGGTGTGGATCTTCCATGTGTGTGCGTGCTCGGCTGACGGGAATGACCTAGGTGTACTTTTGCCTCTTACGCCCGAGAACAACTATACGCCCGAGGTCCTGCTCTGTGGTGGATCTCAGCTCGAGTAGGTTTTGCAATACTCTGCTTGGTCAAGGCTGATTTGGCTGGTAGCCCTAACCTCAAGGAGAATGAGGTCAGCTCTCAGTCTCTGACGAGCGCCCAGTGTTCTCGTATGGTGCTTACTCCCGCGGGAATCGCGACGGTACGTTTCTTTGCCTTTATTGTTTTACATCGCTTACGGAGCCTTGAATGTAGGGATGGAAAGTCGAGTCGATGCCATACGGCCGAGGTGCGTTGCATAAAAGTTTCGCGCTGGGCTTGGCTGACTTCCCTCTGTTAACCAGTCATGCCGCATGCCACAATTCTCCCGGACGGCAAGATCTTGATTGTCAATGGCGCCAAGACTGGTACGGCTGAGTACGGCAACGTACCAGACCAGATTGGCCAGTCGAATGCAGACAACCCAGCGTTCCAGCCGCTATTGTACGATCCCGCCGCGCCTGCCGGTAGCCGGTTCAGCTCGACTGGGATGCCGACGTCGGGTATTGCGCGGCTGTACCACTCGGTTGCGTGAGTAATTCTTTTTTGATGGGTTTATTGGTGCTTATGGGGCGGCAGGACGTTGTTGCCGGATGGACGTGTGATGATTGCTGGGTCGAACCCGAACGTGGATGTTGAGACTCGCAAGTACCGCACTGAATACCAGGTCGAGTATATTAGCCCGGTAAGTGCATATATGCTGTGGTTAGTGCCGAGCTGACGAGGCCGTTTGCAGCCGTACATGACCAAGACTCGCCCGGCGTACTCTGGCCTTCCCGCAACCTGGAATTAGGGGCAGCAAATCGTTTTGAACGTCACAGTTGCAGCGGGTGTGAACCCACCAACCATGCTGTGCTCTCTTATGGACCTCGGATACTCGACGCACGCCGTTCACAGTATGTCCGGTCTTGTCACTTGACGTCTTCGAGCGCTGATGGGGTTCTGCGCCACAGTGGACATGCACATGGTTAAGCTTCCTTGCACTCTTAATGCGTTGAACAAGAAGCTGTTGACCATTACCGCTCCGCCAAACGCTGCTAGTATGTGGTTTTTTATTGTCAATCCCGGTCATTATATCAATTATGGTTCACAGTTTACCCGCCCGGGCCTGGCTGGCTCTACGTCTCTGCGAACGGCGTCCCGTCCAAGGCACAAAAGGTGTTGATTGGAAACGGGGGCAGCCCACCAGTCGACCAGGGTGCTATCGACAAGTACGTTTACACTCGTTCCATGTGACTAGATGCTGACTTTAAGTTGCAGTATGCTTGCGAACACTGGTGGACCGTGAGGGGACTGAATTATGACTTGGGGACTTTTTCTACTGTCGTTCTCTTGGAATCGTGTCATTCTTTTGGACATTGTCCTTCATTTTTAAGTTGTGTGGAGGTTACGAGATTTCGGTTGAAGTGAACTCGCGCTCATTTTTTATGGTTTCATAGCTGCGACTGGGAAGTTGTACGTTCATCTTGGTGGTGATCTGGATGAACGTTGCCAGTCGTTTTTAATTAATGCATTTTTAATACACACACAAACTAAGTCAAACAATCCTCAAACTTCCACGTGACATACAGCGCTTGTTTGTCGCGACCTGTTCTATTCTGGTTTTTAAGGCTCAAGGAGTGGTCGTTCTAATCTGTTACTGCCTCTACGAGGTAATGAAGGTTGTTTGTATGCTTAAAGTCTAAGTCTGTATTCGTGTGTCTAAGTAAGGTACAAGTCACTGTGGTAGACGAGATAAAGCAAGATGGCTGCCATCTTGCGATCGCTCTTACTTATAAAGG
>WSTG01000594.1:0-15881 GCA_019616325.1 Ceratobasidium sp. 394
CTCTTGTGATACTTTTGCTCTTCGGACATGCACGACGTATGGCTCTTCCACTGCGCGGGTCCAGCAAAGGTTTTGCTACAATCGATGCAGGTGAAGGATGAATGGCATCGTGCACCGTGGTTATCGAGCTTGGGCTTCTTTACAACGTCCTGGCAGGCTGAAAGCGCAAGTCGGTCAGCGCCCTGTAAACGATACCAAGGTTGGTACTTACCATCACATCTGTATTATCAACAGCAGCAAAAGTAGTCGAAACAGTCAATAAGAGTACCATGGTCCCGATTGTATGCTTACTGGAATGAAACCATATCCAGCAAGGGAGGACGGCTGGTGATAGAACCGGGTCAAAAAATATTTGACAATTCTGGCAGATCAATTAGCCCTGAGCGATCGGCACGTGACCCCGGCTCCTCCGTGCCCTTTGCGTAGCTCCGATACTTTTGTTTTCCCCTGGACTCGCCCCCCCCCTTGTTTATCTTCCGGTTTCTGCCGGTGAGCGGTTAGACCTCGCGTTCTTGTAGCTCGTTAAATACGTATACCAAAAAAAAAGCGATCGGCACGTGACCCAGCCAGAATTCTTGGGAAGCCTGCAGGCTGCTAGACATCGAGACCTGCATCCAGCTGGAGCTCCATCGTGAGGCGCCTGCAGCCAATGTTTGGCGAGGGACCAAGACGTTGAACGCTCCGCGGCAGGAGCAGCGTTCATTCCATGTAAAAGGCAGGTTGTACAGTAGGTCAGGAAATTTAGCTGTAAGATAAACGCGGCTGAATCACTTGAGTGTAGTATATACGATTAACACCGGCACAATGCAGTGGTGGTCGAGAAGGCTAGGTTGATTTTGATCTCCTGACGTCACGTCAGCGTATAGAGCCCTGTCTATCAAAGTGAATGATTCCTCGTAGGGCAAAGCCAATTCCGCATATATGCAACTTGCATAGCTCAAAGGTGTAGAAGTACCCCAGCCAACGTCATTCAACGTGACACTTGACCAGAACAAAAGTTCAGCAAAAATGATTATTATTCTCCGAGGAAGGACATACGGTACGGAACAACACCAGACGCATAACAATACGCCAATTATACATAGAAGGTCCACGCATATAGCAAGCCAAGGTGGACGGATAGGGGAAGCAAAGCGTAAAGGTTAGGGCACTCCAGGTAACATCGGCACAATATGGAATCCAGCAGCGAGTACGAATAAATGAATGGTCGGTTGCGCGGCGGATGGCCAGTTGGATGACGCCTCCCCATATTCTCAAGTCCAAACTTGACTAATCTCGAGTTGATCGAGCTCGAGATCACATCTATTAGCGCGCGCTTTGTGCCGCGCATGCATCGCTAACCCCCCCCCCCCCCCGCCCGTCATTGAACCAGCAGCAACGAGTGGCCCCGGGAGCTCATAGTACACACTACACGCACACGGCAACGAGCTCGTGTCGAGATGAGGAGGAGGTAGGGGGATGTTGTCGTTGCCGGCAGGGTATGCTTGCTGGCGCTGCTGGGGGTATCGACCTGTGGCCGACGTCCTTTTCGCGACGCCCCCTCCATCGCTTCTAGTTCCTCGCGACCTCTCAGAGAGCATCCTTTCGCTCATGCCTCAACCTGAAGAAGTACGAGGGTTTAGGTCTACCGTTTACACCGCAACGCCAAGCTTCTCTATGAGCACACACTATTCCCTCCAGTCTATGCCCCATCTCCCCGTGTGCCAAGCGTCGCAGACTCGCGTTGCGTATATGCTACCCGAGATGGGAGTTTATGAGCCTGGGACCTGGAGAACGGAGTGGGGATTTAAGTCACGGGCGTTCTCTCCGAGATAGATGAGGGTGGGGATCAGGAAATGCTCGGTGATACTCTAGAAAACCTTTGATAATAATTGTTCGAGTAGCGTTTGATGCGCATCGGATAGTCGCAGTTGACATGAGCGGAGTGATTAAGACCTACAATTTTGACATCCAGATTGCGTTGAATGTATGCTGTATTTCTTTTGACTTGTAATTCCGACTATATCTCATGAAACTCATGCAGCATCAATAGCATAACTGATACGCTTGCTGTAGTACACAGCTACACACAAAAACGAATCCAAGAAAAGAAACAGAAAGAGTCTTCAACCAAATGCAATCACTGGTACGGTACATACGACCTAAGTTCTTTGACCCTACACATTCATCGAAGGTGCACCAGACTGCTGATCAGCATACGGCGGGCTCGCAGATCCCGCCAGAGTCTGCGGCGGAGGGCTCGCCCATCCATTATTCGCCGGGGCCCACCCACTCGACTGTGAGTTGTTATTCTCCGCGTACGGCCCAGACGATTGCGTGTACCCAGACCATGGTCGCGCATTCGGAGTCTGGGGCTGAGGCTGTTGACCAGTGTGCACAATGGTCATCGGGAGCGGGTGCGGATGAGTCGAATCGTATCGGGGCATAGGCATTGGCACGGTAGACCCACTTGTCTTGCTTTGCTGAGGTTCTGGGAGACCAGAGTAGTGCGAGGCGTTGTACGGGCCTACCCCAGAGTTGGAGCCGGATGGTGGGTTTGCGGGCGCAGGTGCACCATTAAAGTATGAGACACCAAGGTTCTGGTGTTGGCCCATGGGCGTTAGGAATGGGTCGCCGCTGTTCGGAGTAGGAGGAACTGCTCCAGTGGGGTTGAACGGGCTAGGATTAGGAGGGACGGTATTAGGAGGAGCTGGCGGAGGCTGGACGTTTGTTGCAGGTGCCTCCTTAGCTTGTCCGCGACGCCAGAAGATGAAGGCGAGAACCAAGGCAACGACGGCGGTGACACCAGCAACAACTCCGCCTGCAATCGCACCAACATTGGTCTTGGTGTCAGGTGGTGGTGGTGGCGGAGGATTCGGGTCACGGCAGTTGGCGTTGCCTATGGCATCGCGGTAGCATTGGTGCCCAGTTGCTAAAAGTAGCACTTATAAGTATCTCCTTGCATATTATAGACCTGGGTAACATACGGCAGCAGAAACCTTCGCCTGGGCACGACGAATAACCACGACCTTGACAAGTAGGAGGATCTGCGCAGGTTTCACCAATTGGGCAACACCCTATTTTCCCGTTGATGATCACACAGTTGTTACTGATGAGGATCAGCCGTCGGCCTGTATAACTCCAGTCAGTACTCACCCGCTCTCGCAGCAGGTCCCGCCCTTGCAACATTGTGCTCCCTGTGCGCAACAACCCTGTCAACAGTTGGGTCAGTCACCGAAGCAAAACGTCGTCAAGGCGGCGGATCACTCACCTGGTTGTCGCATCCATCCTGACTGGTCAAACAGCACCCTCCTCCATAACACAAGTACCCAGATCGACAGCATTTCGAGTTCCCGCAACACTTCCCACCTATGGGACAGCAGTAGCCAGGGTCGTTGGGACACGAGCCGTACCCGGTAGAACACGCGCCCTGCCGCCCGAGAATGTGCCTCAGCTCGGAGAACCCGTTCTGGGCCGACCCAAAGTCGATGATTTGGTTCTCAAACGCAGAGTTCCTTGTACGTGGGGTCATAATCGTGACATTGGGAGGAACCACCAGCATTTCAGGAGGTGCATGGTTTGGAGGCACATCGAGGGCTGAAATCGGAAGCACGCTGAGGAAGAGGGCAAGTGCTCCGGCGAGGTTGAATCTCATTGGGGACAGAACTAGGGGGCGAGGGAGGATAGTTCCCAGGGATAAGCATTAATGTCTTTTTATTTACTCGATTGACGCTCGCCAAGCACCTCTTTGACACTCCGGCACCTCAGGGCTGCCATCCTGTCCAAGCCGGGAGACCTACGGAGGCTTGGTACTCTAGCTGGCGAAAACAAGGGGAAAATGTTGGGAAAACAAAAATGA
The DNA here is from genome assembly GCA_019616325.1 of Ceratobasidium sp. 394. Taxonomy (NCBI): domain Eukaryota; kingdom Fungi; phylum Basidiomycota; class Agaricomycetes; order Cantharellales; family Ceratobasidiaceae; genus Ceratobasidium; species Ceratobasidium sp. 394. The sequence goes on from WSTG01000594.1 coordinate 3,839, forward strand.
ACAAAGTAATTTGACAGTTACTGTAAAAGTTTAACCGCCAAGTTTTATCACGATTTCCCCCGGGGGAAAGCCCCATTTCCCCTAGAGATAAGTCCAACTCCCGACGCCCTACGGCCTGCCCGACAGCCACAGCGCAAACACTACGGCATCCACTCCAAATATCATCAACACGGCAGCAATGTACCTTCCGTAGCAGACACTCGGATACGACACATTCTCTGCTAATTATTTTCGAAAGCCCGGACTTGTAAGTCGATGGCATCGAGACTGTGCAGTCACTGGCTGGCGCCTTGCCTGCCACTCCACTGCTCTTGGGTGGCTCTAGACTCGGGTCTTTCACAGCGCCTCCCGCGGGAAATCGAATTGGCGGGGGATTAAGGCGGGGGACATGTTGTGGCAGGAGCGCGCGGCGTCTGCTCCATGTCAAATTAGATACTCGGTAAACGCTAGTTAGGAATGGGCTCTGTTGTTGCACTGCTTGAATGTACTTACCATTATTGTCAACACAATGGAGTGGTGATTGCAGCGGACTAGCGTTGTGCCGAGACGATACGAGTCGGAATTTCAATTGCGTCTCGTCGGGTCTTGGCACTCATGGTCTCGAAACTCGTGAATCTCGGGGTCACCAAGCCAAAAGGCAACCAGGTATATATGGAAGAACCAGCATACTAACAAAAACTTGTATATATAATAAAATCAATTGGATTCATATTCTGTGTCACTCCTCACGCTCAAGTCGGTTCAGCTTGTGCTCTTGGCTTGGCTGCCATGGAGAAATAGCATATATGCGTGTTTCTGCGAGCTCCACCGTCCACCGATTGCTTGTCCCACCTCCAGCCAATTATATTTGATATCGTGTGTATTATGCACACATTTCACATAGCGTTGATTTTAGTTTTCCGGCGTTGTTGCTGAGCACCGCTACCAATACTCAATTCTTATTGATTATACATAGAGCGAGAAAATCCCTTTCGAACACAACACTACAGAGGACGGGGCTGCTGGTTTTCCCGATGTCAGCGCTTGATCGACGCCGATTGGAGGATATTAACAAAATATTCTAAACGAATTCATGCTTAAAGGAAGCTAATTCCGCGCATACATGCAAGTTACACAGCTCAAAAATGATATGAAATCGTCCCAGCACTAATGGTAGAGAATCTTGACTCAAACAAATGTTCGGCGAAAATGGTTATTATTCTCCAAGTACAGACAGGCAATACGGAACACGAGACGCATAATAATACATTAATTATATACACAATAAGTCCACAAGCATGCAAGAGGGTCGAGATGAGACGGTGGGAAGCAAAATAGAAAACTACAATAGGAGGATCGGAGCGATTCGGGCAAAGACGACAAAATGGGAAACCCAGCAGCGAGTATGAATTAATGGATGGTCGTTACGCGACGATAGACTAGTTGGATAACCCCCATAGCCCCCAAGTCGAAGGCTGACCGGCGATTAACCTCGAGTTGATCAGGCTCGAGGTCACGTCCACGCTCACTGGTGCTTTGTGTGGTACATGCATCGCTAGCCCCCCCGTCACTGAACTAGCAGTAACGGGTGGCCACGGGGATAGCGATACATCACACGCAGCAATAAAGAGCTCGCGTCGAGATGAGGGGGGGGGTGGGATGTTGTCGTTGTCGGCAGGGTATGCTTGGTGCTGCTAGGGGGTATCGATTTGTCGCCATCATCCTTTCGCAATCCCGCCTCCGTCGCTCCTAGTTCTCTCCGGCCTCCCGGAGAGCGTCCTTCCGCTCCTGCCTCAACCTGAAGAAGTACGAGGCCTTGGACTCTCTCCGTTCGCCATTCCAACCCTCCCCGCCTCCACTGTCCCCGTGGCCCCTACCATCATTTCCTCTAGCCCCATATCCACCCCTCCCGCCACTGTATCCGCCTCCTCCGCCTCCATATCCTCCCCTCCAGGCACCATTATATGCGCCCCTCCCACCACCGCTGTACCCACTACCTCTTCCCCCGTTCCAGTCCCCACGACTCTGGCCCCCACCACCCCAGCCTCCACGGTTCCCGCTACCCTGCCCGCCACGGTATCCTCCCCTCCAACTTCCCTCACCCTGTGGAGCCCATCGGCTCGACGACGTGCCAGAGCCTCCAGCTTGCGCACCCCCACGCCCAGGCTCGACGTTGGACGGGCCCGGTTCAGGTTGGTCGAGTTCGAGCCGGGTTTGGAGAACCACTGTCCGACAGGTCGAGTCGATCGTGCTCGTGGCATCGTCGAGTTCCAACGCCTCTGCCTCGTCCGACCAGGCAAAGCTCCCTGGCCTGTACGGCTCCTCTAGGCCATTCGACGAGTTGCCAACAGAGTCGTCGGCGGTGTCCACTTGGCCTCCCTCACCCTGTGCCTCCCCTCCAACCTCCTCGCTAAGCGCATCCCCCAGCTTCGGCCCTAGTTGATCACCCATAGTTCCTTCCACGTCCACACTGTGGTTGGCAGCCATGGCACCACCTCCCATACATCGGCCGGGGGTATCATCCAATCCAGGCGTGTCCTCCGGTAGTCCAGCCGATGCACGGTCCACCGAGATGTCGGATGAGGCGGTCGTACCATCCGTCTCGTACGCTGCCTCGGCCTCCTTGGTCTCCACTTGCGCCTCCTCGGGTGTCGACAAGTCCTCCTGGGTATCCTCCCCGTCGGTTTCCTCGGTTTCCTCCCTTGATCCAAGTGGCTCCTCGATTGCGTCTTCCAGGGCAGCATCCGGGAGCTCAGGCTGGTCGCAGAACCTAAAAAGGTCCGGCGCGAGCCCGCTGAGTCTCCCAGAGCGCACCACGTCCAACGTGTCGATCGCCAGCTCGCCGAAGGGGTCCAAAGACTGTTCCAGCTCGTCTGGTTCGTCCAAAATTGAGACACAGTCAGTAAAAACACAATATCTAAAGATTCACAATGCGTACTGTCGCCAAATGCAGTGTCGACAGGTTCGGGCTGGCTACAGAACCGGAACAGATCGGGCGCAAATCCACTGAGCGTCCCAGAGCGCACCGTGTTGGGCATGTCGATCGCGAGTTGGCCAAAGGGATCCAAAACATGCCCGAATTCGTCGCATTCGCCCGGGATTACTAGAATCAAGCATTGGTCGTCAAAACTCAACGTGCACATGGGTTCGCAACACATACCGTCATCCGAAGGGTAGTTCGCTCCGACCAAGTGTCGGACAAGACCTTCGAATGAGCGACTTGCTGCCAAGTAACCTGCAACACGGTGGTCAATCACATCACCAACAACGCACGTGAGTAGCCACCCACCGAGAGTCAGCAGAACCAAGCACGCCACCAAGAGGTGGTTGTGCCACTTGCGAATCGTATTGTGGACAACGGGCTTAGTCACGACCGGGTAAACCCCCCGTACACGCGTAGAGAAGGCCGCGGAAACTTTCGGGGCCGATGGTGAAGGAAGAGCCATCGACGGGGCCAAGGTAGGTGCACAGAGGGGTACAGGACGGGGGGAAGCTTGGGTATGCCCCTTGAGGTTAGGAGCAGAAGGGGTAGGAAGGAGGTGGGAGATGGGAGACGCCGTGGCCGGGGGTTGGGTGAAGACCGACTTGGGAGTCGGCAGAGTGCGGGTCGGCTTGGACGTTGGCAAGGTTGGGACGGATGCGGGAACGGTTATGGACAGGACGGGAGGGGGAGCAGGCAGCGCAAGGATTGGAGCGGGAGCCGGTAAGGAGAGAACGGGTCGCGGGGCCGGCAAAGTAAGGACGGGGCTGGGAGCGGGTAGGCCGAGCACAAGCGGTGGTGCAGGGAGCATGAGCACCGCGGGAGAAAACAGCCCGATCTGAGCCATTGCCAGTGCCAGGTGTACACGACGCCTATCATCGCCATTGTACCAGTCTGCCAACGTCCCATTGGGAAATGCATCGAGTCCAGGCGCCTGCGTGTGACGAGTTGAGCGCCGGTAAGAGTTGAGCTTGGCTCTCGAAGTTGATAGGAGATAATCGACGTTGGCGACTAGTGTACGACCCCAGGCGCGTAGCTTAGGGGATGACCGCCAGGCGTAGATTCCGATGGGTGCCGTGTACACCAGCGCGTCGGACGACCCAAGCTGCAGTGCGAGTTCGAGCTCCGCGAGGGTGGCTGCCGTAGACGGGCACTGCTGAAGGATCCAGCTGGAGTAGGATGTCAGAAGGGCATCAGTGAGGGGCGTGTCGCAAACTCACAGTGACACGTCGGTGCCGCGGGCAGCGGCATTCACGGGTACGAATGACTCCGGGGTTGGAACTCCCGGGATAATAGTTTGCAGCAGTGTGGTGACTGCGAGAAGTGGAACGAAGAAGAGCATATTGCAAAAGGCGATGTTCGTCGTCGTTCGAGGGGTGATGGTTGAGAGGAGGTTGCTGAGCTGGCAGCTGGTCTTTCATACTCCTAGCCAAGCAGCTTCACTTCGATCCTGGCCCAGGATCGAGAGCCCCTATTAATCATGCAGGCGTTTTTCTATACAATCCCTGGGGAGCACCTTCCAAATGCTGATAGGAGCGCATATAGTCACGTGATGTTTACTCGTCTAACCAAAATCGGCAGCGCGTCCTGGGCGCAAACACTTCCCGTCCTTGCGTTGGCTCTATCGTTTACCTCGTCACTTAACACTTATCTCCCCCCAGGGGGTCCGAGATAGAGTGTGACTAACGCACACTAACATGACCTGGTGCGTTCCGCTACAACATACCACCGCGGCGCGTCCGTACTCCAATGAGACTGAGCTTGTATCTACCCAATCCCTAGGCTTTAAGGAGTTCATAAGCTCTAGCCTCGCGCGGGGTGCTAGTATAGGATAACCCCGGATGCTTATCTTCGCCCCACACTAATGCGCTGCCAACGCAACCCACACAACTCGCTTCAATACCGGCGTCATGCACGGTGCATCATACGAAATACCCATGCGTCGTGTCAAGGGAGCTGTACTAGGCGCTCTGGAGCCAAAGTGTCATTTTTCAACATCCGCTATTTTCCGATGTGACATCGAGAATTTGCCGGAACTTGCGAATGCCCTCGGGTTAACAGGCTTCTTTTGTCGGCGCGGCATTTCAATGTGTGTTTTCAACGGCTTGATGGCTAATTAGGGGAATATCCGGACCGAGCAGTCCTTGGGGAAGTTTGGTTTCGCGAATGGCCAACTTCAATACTTTGTCTTCCCTCCGCTTTTGGTGCTGCTCTACTTGGTGAATTTGTTGAACACTGGTTGAACGACCTATTCACGAAGCAGTATATTAGATGTGTAAGTCTAGATTCTTTTATAGTGTGCTGTGGAATTAACGAGTTGGAACTCTTACAGCATCATGGTGTATTCAAGTCTGAAGGTTTGGCATAAGGTTAACAAGAAAGGGTGGTGCACTAATCTGGCTTGTAGTGCGCTTGGTTATGCCTTACCTTGGAAGTTTTTGGGCTACGCTTGGTCTCGTCACGCTTGGCGTAACGCTCCAACACCGGTTGTCGGTCGTTGGAGTGATTTTCGGATGGGGAATGATACGCATATACCCTCTCATCTTTGTTCCTTTGCCCTAATCGCCTTTTAAATAGATTGTATTTGGCATTATGCAAATTGTACGTATCGCATACTCATATCCCTCCGGCGCTTCAACCCGTCACCCTATCATAGGTAACCTCCATATATGCCTACTGTTCCGACCTTCTTCCCGACCGCCAGGGCGAAATCTCCGCAATTCTCAACATGGCGCGCGTCCTAGGCGGGTTTTCTGTCGCATACTATCAGGTCCCGTGGGCCGAGCGGGCAGGTTCGCTGCAGGTGTTTGGTGTCGAAGCTGCGATTGTAGTTGGGGTTACCGCTGTGATTATACCAGTTTTGCAGTTTGGCGCTCCTTGGTTTGAGGTAGGCAGGTTGTTTGCCTTGGTCCGATATGGAAAGATTGACGCATTCAGGCCCATGCAGAAAGACAAGGACATAGAGTGAAGGGGTAGATTGTTCCAGTTTAGAACGTGTAACTATATAACACAGATAAGGGACTGGGTCACAAGCTCGCTACTTCTTCATGTCAACTGATAGCGAGCGCAACCACTCCCACAACTCGGGCAACGACATAAGCAAGGACCCACACCCAGGCGAGCACCTCGTTTCCGCTGTCTTCCGAAAAGCGGTAAACGTAGACGAGATTTCATCGTGGAGAGCGGGGAGCAACACGCCAATCGTGCTGTCATCGCGAAGATACAAACGGACGTGTGCCGCCCACTCTGACATCTCCTTTTCGCACGTCGATCGGAACTCGTCTTGCACAGCCGAGATGGCAGTTGGCTGCGCGAAGTCTTGAGTGGACAGGAGAGTATTGGGCTGGGATTTACTAAAGTTGTCGCACTTTGATATGAAGGTGGTAAGGGGAGCTGTTGCGCTTTCCGCGCATTTTGTGATAAGGAGTTCGCATGAGCGCTTTAGGTCTTCGTCGATGCTCTAAGGGTTGATTAAATAGAGCACGTAGGAGCATGTATTCACTTGCTTACCGTTCGAGCGGCTGAAAGAGTCTCCCCATGTCGCGTGCTCCCAAGCATGCCTCCCAGTAAGCCACTGGGGTTGAATAAGGAGCTCGTTCCCCGTAGTAGAGTGCCCAATACGTCTATCCGAACCGAGATTAACGCGAGCCGCAATTCTGCAAGTCGAGACTCACCTGACGGAGGCTGCGATGCAACCTCGTGGTCTGTGGTAGCATTCTCAACAGCACCAGCGATTTCCTTCAACGCCAAAAGGTGGCGGATCACAAAGAGATGCGCATCGACCTCGCTGGTCTCGGGTCGTGCCACGACCAAGTCAGCCGCAGACAGGATTGACAAGCGGCATAAAGAGATGGCCTCTTGCGAGATGTCTTGGAATATGGCCGGCTGAAAGCGCGAGATTTAGCCTATTTAGATTCAACATGTTGAACATAGGTTCATAGCTCACCTTGACATAATCGTGAAGCTTTTTCAAGACGTTGCACGTGGTAACTAGAGGCGGATACCAGGAAGATTCCGGTTCCAGCAATGGCATCTTCAGAGATCCATCATCCTCTTCATTCGGTTGATCCTTCTGTGGCTGAACCACCATCACGGTGTCTGTATCATCGGGCATTAAAAAACGCAAATAAGCTTATATTATAGGGGCAAGAGCCGAAACATGTTTAATTACCTTTCAGCTTGGCAGGGTAATCCAAATCCTTCGGCTGAGCAGCATAATTTCGAATCTCCGCCTGCACAATAGCCTGAGCTTTGAAAAACAACCGAGTTTGCGCGTCCTGCAACACCATCTGCAACAAATGGCTGATATGCAATTTGGCAAGTCCAGGTGTCCGAGGTGGCAGTTGCGCCTCGTGGCCCGTCGGAGATGTCGGAGACGACGTGAGTAGCAAAGGGTCGTCGTCGGTGTCTGGTGCTCCGCTGTCACCGAAAGATTGCATAGGAAGGTCTAGGACCATCAAGGCTTGAAGCACGGTGCATACTTCGCAGAGGACGTCTAGACGTTGTTCATGGAGTATTCGGGGGCGAAGATCGTCGTAGAGATGATCGCAAATACCCTCGAGGTATCGACTTGAAATCACATGGGAATGTTCATTTAAAGTGGGCGGACAGAAACGCATCAACTTACTATAATTTGTCTTCTCCGGAATTAAAAAACTTCCTAAACAAGTTAAACTCCTCGGTGCATACTTGCTTGAGGTAACTGCAACCAACGCGGGTCTGTGATTTATGGATAAGCCTGAGCTACTATGAGAAGTAACCTATTGACGCACCAATTCGATCAACTCGCTCTGTCCCGGTTGCAGCCCTCTAATCTCCTCCATGACACGTGGGACCAGTAGTCCTCGCCGCACTGAAAAGTACGTTGTATGGCATTCACTGAGTAACGATTCCAGTTGATCCGTGTGAGCAATAGCTCTGTTCTCCAACTCCATTATCAAGGGACTAAGTGAGGGGACTAGTGATTGGAATTTCGTGTAGAGCAGGTGATGGGCGGCAACGGACGACAAGTCCTAGAGTTACTGTCAGGAAAATGTGCTGGAAGAGGCGAATATGAATCTCACAGCTTCAGCCATCCGCTTCTGAACATCCGTGTGGATTGCTCTAAGCGTTCCAACCAGATACATCTTGATCAAAGTCATTGCTCGAATCAAACATTGTTGAAATCGTAACAGGTAGATCTCGGCCTCTTTGAATTGGCGCTACTCCAATATCAGTACAAATCCTACCATGCGGAAAACAGCGACAAACGTACGTGTGTATTCAAGTACTCGAGACAGACGTCGACCCGCTCAACCATTAACAAAAAGTCGGTTTGAAGCACCAGTGCTTCTCCAGGGTGGTTCAACATACGCGTAGCGTACTCCAACTCTTGAAAGTATTCTAGTCGGGCGCCAATAGCGTCGGTAACCTGGATAAGCCTATCCTGGTTGGATTAATTAATCTGAAATGGCACAGTGTAGCATAATGTGGTGTACTCACACGCTCTTCAAGTAGCCGTTGAGCCGCACCCTTCAAGCTCTCGCCTCTATCCTCCACGCTCTGCCAGTCTCCGTGAAGCTGTGCCAAGTCGTCGCTCACACCATTCACTCGGTCAAGCAGTGTATCACAGGAGGATAGCTGAGATTCGACATTTGTAAGGTGCGAGCGAAAATGTGCTTCCTGAGAATACGTGATCGAACGGTCGATCAAGGCGAACCAGTCGTGGAACTGCTGCGGGGTGGCGAGGGGGACTTGCGGGTGAAGTGGGTGGGACGTGCCGTCCTTTGTGACCGTGAGCATAGGTACCGGGGTGGTAGACCTTGAGCCAGGAGCCGATGAGAGCAGCCCATGTCTGCCAAGTATTGGTGTTGAAGGTCGGGAGGGTGAGTCTTCCTCTCGAAACTGCCAACGCGTCAATACGAGTAAAATCAAGTTCTCAAGACCTGCACTTACTTTTGGCGGAGGCTTTTTCTCCTCGCATTTGATTTTCAACCTCAGCACGCTACGCACTTCGACGTCGTCGAGGGGTGCCTTGCTCTCCCATTCTTCGACACTCAACTGTGGCTTTGCGTGAGGCGAGGGTGCCAAGGACGGGGTAACAACTCCTGGCCTTCGAACACCAGGACGGATTGCGGCCATAACGCAACGGCGGGACCACAGAGAGCAAGAACAACTCACAGCTGGCGCTTGTTACGGAAAGTCCCGAACATGTGATCCGAGACAATTTTGTGACAGACCTATGTATCGGAGAAATATGGTTCTCGAGAGGTGGCACGGTACTTTTACACATAGGGAATATAGCAAAAAGCGAAACAAACGATCGTGCGATAACATGGGTGGCAAAGTCCTCCGAAATGAAACTACATGGTAATGGGGAAGTGGGAGAGAAACCCTCGGGAAGAATTCAATCATAGAAATCCTGCTCGCTGACGCCCATCACTTCATGCACAGGCGGAAACTCGCGTACGACAGGTTGTCCCTTGAGCGCAAAAGGCACGCTCAACGGGTTTTGTATGGGCTGGGTCGGTGTTGGTATCTGTGTCTCATACGACTACACACAAGGTTTATATCGACTTTCAGACTGGACAAAATAATAACAAACGTACCGATAGCCCTTCCTCAAGTGTGGGAGCCACATTCTCCCTCGACCCCCTCGCGCTTCCGTTCCGGAGATCCAGCCTCGGACGGCCTCGGTTGACCGACCCACTCCTCCCCCTTATTGCGTCCGGCCGCAAGAAACGCACACCAGCAACGCCAACGGTAAACACATCACCATTTTCTACCGCTTCTTCGACTAGCTCGCCATTGACTGGAGACACAGACCTCGACTCGGAGTCGAAATGACGGGAGCTCGAGCGAGATTGCGAGCGGGATTCGGAGTGGGAGTAGGATGAGTCGTGGTTCAGGACGACGACAAAGGGGTGGGCCGCTTCTACATTGACCATTCGACTGTACGCGGGGTGAGACTGTATGTTAGCTATCGACCTGCCATGACTCACCTAGCAGCATCGCGGTGGGCAGCAAACAACTGCTCCCTCAGTTCATCGGAATCCTCCACGACGATAGGACTACGAGGGCCGGTACAAATTACTAAATTAGCAGACTATCCATTCACTGTGCTCACGGGTGATCAACAATAATAATCTCAGGCGCAACCAGCGGTGTGCGCTCGTCGGGTTGCTGAACAGTGGCAAAAGGTGTAAACCAAGCATCCCGATCACACGCAGACTCGAGCACTCACAGAGGTACGGTTCCTCCGACCAAAACAGCATCCAAACATTTTCTGAAAGAGAGACGACATTTATCAGGTATATAACGAAGAGAAAGAAGAGAGTCTATGAACGTTGTGGAAAGCCTGACAGAGGCGTCCGAATCTGGACACTTGAGCCTGACGACCCTGAATATCGGAGATCAAATTCCCTGGGCAAACTTTTACACTCTTTGCACAATACATGTAAATACATTAATTACGACGGACTTAAGCAGCGACACCCCAGCCGCGCTTCCTCAGGCCCAGCTCGGTGTCCTTTACGCTCTCTTCAAGACCTTTGAACTCGATACCGAGTACTTTGCGCGCCTTGGAGGCGTTGAAGACGCTATGTGTTAAGGATTTACCCGCACCGGGAGTGCCGCGAGGGTGTGGTGGAGGAAGGATATCGACTACCACGGAGGTAAGATTAGGCGTAGCCGAAGCTTTCACACGCAAGATACTTACGGACGTCTTGCCAGCAAAGGGCACCACCAGCCGCGATGAACCGTTGCCCACCGGCCTCGGGTACTTCGAGTGCCCGCAGATGAGCAAGCGCCACGTCCCGAACATCAACAAAGTTCCTACGACAAGACATCAGAAACCAAACCCACCACTTGACTTGGAGTGAATCTGGAGTTGCTCACATATTTGGCTGAAGCAGCGTCTCCTCGGACGTTTCGCCCTCTTTCGCGTGGATAATCTTGTACAACATCGCGACCGACGTATTAAGATTCGATGGATCATCGACTTGCTGCAAAATTGGACCAAAGACCTATAATCTCAAATAAGCTCACCGAGAAACACATTCGACTTGGCTCCTTCACCATAGGTGGATTAATCGTAACCAAATCCCACGTAGGCTTCTTGGCTTCCACCTCTGCCCACGCCGCCTTTTCAGCCAACGTCTTGCTCGCGCGGTATTTGTCTCCTCCAGCAGCAGCCTTTCCTTTCTCTTCAACCTCCTTGGTCGAGAATGTATTCCAGTTATCCTAAAATAACGGTTCAGTACCCCACGAGCCTAGATCTGAAGGAGACAAATACCTACCTCTGTATAAATGGTCCCAGTCGGCCTGGACGTATTCAGAATCGCCGCAACGCTCGACGTAACAGCCACGCGCTGAACACCCGGCGCGTTCTTCTCGATGCTCTTTAGAATCCCAACAGTGCCCTTGACGGCCGGTTCAATCAAAGCTGCAGTGTTCAAATCGTGAGTCTTCGAGCCATCTTAACACACCGATGACGTACTTTGTGGGTCGTCAGCCTGGAAGTGAAATGGCGAGGCCGTATGCGCCACGGCGTCAACGCCTTTCACGGCTTCGTCAAAGGCGCCATCCTATACCAATCAACGCATGTGAGGTTATGCTTTCTAGGAGAAGTTTGTACAGAGCGTACCTTGGCAATGTCTTCAACTATAACATATGAGAACTTGTCGGATTTAAACAAGTCGACCAAGTAGTCGCCTTTGCTCGCTGAACGTACAGTTCCGCTTTATACGGAAGTGAGTTACTTGGCGGGGAGTAGGCACGAGCTGACGTTTCACGCACCGTACAGTATATCCTGCCTCGAGAAAGGTTTTACACACCCACACAGCAATGAATCCGCTCGCACCTAGGCGATAAGCACCCAACGATTAATTACTACGCTAACAAACTGGTGCACGCAAACTAACCAGTGACAAGAACAGTAGCGGGGGCTTTGATAGCGGGCATCCTGGTTTGTCTAGATCGAGGGGGTTGGTATCGGGACGGCTGGCTAGCGGGCCGGCTTATTTATATGCACTGTAGGAAGTCAGGGTACTAGACCGAAGTAACGGGCCGTTACTTCGGTCCAGCTCACTAGTTACTTGGGGGAGG